>JAADVB010000182.1:0-38682 GCA_023334545.1 Salisapilia sapeloensis | reverse complement strand
TGAGCGATTAATGTTCCTGGCGATAACGATCTCTTTCGTATCCATGAAGAAGCGGAGGTGAGTGTGAGCCTCGTATCTATGGTCCTGCAGATGATCTTCAAGTCTCAAAGGCTGGAAACGGCAAAAGCCCATGCGCTCGAATTGGATCAAGGATTTCTTTTAACTTTGGATGGGGTTTGTTCAGTTTTGTGTACATACTTCGAGCTAACCAAAGTTCCTCGAAAAGCTTCCACATTCAAGCAATGGTAACCTGGACGTTTTCACGATTCACACGTGTATTACTTTGACATTTGCTTGTTTATAACCTTTCTGCGCTTCCTAGCTTGGATCATATACACGTCTAATGACCAAGTTTCAATTTCTAGCTCATTGTATGTCCAAACAAACAATTACAAAAGGTTTCTATTTAAAAGGAGGCAGTATTAGCTTCCTGTTATTCTCCGCATGAGAATCTGCTCTGATATCGATTACAAGAAGATTGCTTTCCTTTTCGCTCCTCACGTCTCTTAGACAAAACTAAGGTCAAGAATTCACATTTAGCCTTTACTTGCAACATAATCTTCTTATATCACGCAGTTCTTGGCTGCAGGACACATCGAACAGTTGATCGTTTGTATGAGTCTAGATGGCAAACATAATGGAGTAGTGAACCATGCTCTTTTGCATGCAAGATTAATAGTGGTGTGGAATGGATGATTAAGTACGTACTGAAGCACCCTTGTTGCATACTTTGCGGTAATAGGCTCTGGGTAAGTATCGCTTTATAGGAACACAAGCTGCAATGCACACGAGGATCACTTAACTAAATGTGATTTCGACAAGATCTAACCATCGCTCTAATACCTCGTCATTTACATGTGTCTCTTTCACAGCGTCCAGATTTAATACGTGATCTCAATTTTCCTACCAGTCCGATTTCTGGCGTTCCTTCTGAAGATGCATCGTCCACTTCCGGCTTTGACGCTCTACTATGCAATCGCATGTCGTTCTCAGGCTGCGTGAGCGATACAAAGTCTTTGTCCACAGGGCCACCGAGCTCTTCCAAAAGCTTTAATGCCTCTCGATGCTCAGCCCTCAGCGTGGAAAGTGATGTGCTGCTTTTCATATGACTCAATCTGGCCTTGCTCGAACTCCTCCCAATCACACTCTCTGATTTCTTCGGCTGCTTTACCTGACACTTCGCTTTTGATGCATACTCCACAGTATCTCCACGCTTCAGTTTCATACCTTCATCTGATCTTTTTTCCTTCACGCTTTGATATGCATTGTCGTGATTCAAGGCGTCTTGTGACACAGTACCATTTGTCGTCTCTTGTGGAGCTTCAACTTTCTCCGTCGCGTTGTTGCTTCGATTGCTAGCGACCATCTCTTTCAATTGTTCAAATTTTTGCAATAGCGACAAGTCAAGTGTTAGCGGTACACCTTCTTCCACGCTAGTTCCTGTCAAACTTTGCGTATGCAACTCGGACGGACTGGACCGCAGTCGAAGTCTCAAGTTACTTTCTTCATTATCCGAATCACCTTCAAAGCCATCCTCGCTGCCATCGTAGAAATCCATTGTATCCTTTCGAGGAGCATGTAGCACGGAGTCACTTCGGGTGGAAGATAAAAAGGATTCTTCTTCGTTTTGCCTTGTTCGCTGCAGCTTGGCAGAGTTTTGCTTTTTCGAGATTTGTAAGGTGGGTGTAGATTCCATCTTACGCATCGCTCGTGATTGCGATCGACTTGGAACACGATCTCGCACAGGTTTGAGGACAGGAAGCCTCGTTCGCTGTTCCTCGTTGTTATCTACATGCTCTTTTCGACTCGACTTTGATAAAGAATTACTCTCTATTTGACGGCTCAAAGTGTCTTTGGAAGTCGACTTGGCTTGCTGGAAGCTCAGTACAAAGTCTTCACTTTGGTTTGCTTCCTCCATGGCAAAACTGCTGACACAACTATCTAGTTACAATGTCCTATTTGATTCAAATATTATTATTTCATCGACCTTGGCGATATCGATTCCTTAGTGTTAGATCCAAGACGACTGGAGCGTGGTGCCGAGTTGAGACGATCATTCTTGAAGGCATCATCAATACTCGAGTGGGCTACGTCACCGATTGAATGAGTCTTTAGTTTCGTCTTCCTCTTCTCTACTAGCACAAACACAATACAAGTTCACTACGATTTCATCAGGTGCACATTTAATCGTGTACGTACGATCAAGCTTATGTTCGATTGCAGGATTAAGTTGATTCGACACAGTCGATTTTGTCTGTGCCAACCTTTTCCGACGAGCAGCCTCAGCCTTGGCACTATACTCCAAAAGGTCATTTGCCTGTCAACAACAAGTCGAATCGAAATACGCGTACACCATCTTTTTGCTCGTAATCGAGTTCTTCCGTGGATCAGCCCAATTGTAGTTCATTCCTTATCCTTGTGATGTGCAAAAACCCCTTGCGAAGACTAAAATTAAAACTACTACCGTTTTTAACTTGTTTCATCTGTAGAACTACCATTTATTCTGCTAGCTTTTCCTCTTCCGCCTCGAGTTTTTCCACAAGCTCCACTCCGTCCTCTTGCATACCACTATCCTCTATATTTTCTTCCGCACCACTGCTTTCCTCTTTCTTTATCTTTATCTTCTCGCTATCAGCCATGCTCACGCCTTCATTTCGAGTCTTGCTCGTACCGATACGAACTTGACTCCAGTCCGGGACGACACCACTGTAACCGTAATCAAAGAAGATCTCTTCCCCTTGTGCAATGTCTTCCGTGGCAAAAATACCAATTCGATGATCGCCATTCACAAGCAACACTCTCGCGCGACACTTTTGCCCACCAGCTCGATGGTTTGCAAACTTGCTCTTGTTCCCCAGTCGCGTCGCATCCACGACCCAGTCTTCATCGAGGTCGAACAAGAAGCTAACGGTTGCTTTGTCGTACACATTTCCACGTCGCTCTGCCTCGTCTTGAGAAAGCAACGCTCCAGCGTATTCATACACGAGTTCCCCGGCCTTGATCGATTCTAACGCAAAAGCTCCCCATCCATGGACAGTGGACTGGGCAAGTCCGATGCGGCAGTGTTTGCCCCATTGGATACTAGCATTCCCACATACCTTTAGTTGCTCCACCTTCTTATCCCTGGCCTCAGCGTCCATGAGCAAGACAGGGAGCTCGTTCACTCCACACGTCGAGCACAGATCAGGGTCGCACTCGCGTCCAGCGTAGAAGCAAGGACAGCCCCATGTGCGACACTGCATCGGCGCACATCGGCAGCCAGAGAAGCGATTCGCGCAGTCTTTACTGCACGAACAGCTCTTGTCACAATAGTGATCCCGTCGCATACAGGCGCAGTCGGCCGTATTGCAATCAGCCGATCCGTGTCGACAAGGCTCGTAGCTCTTGTTCAGACTCCCGTCTTTCATACGCTGCAAGCGCGTGCGACGCAAGTGTTCCCAATTGTTTCCACGATTCACTAGTGGTCGCTCATGCTTGTGAACCATAGGATCTGGGAAAGGAAAATGCACGTAGTCGACAGAGGACTTGGAAGCTAGTTTCGCTGCGACCTCATTGCATGGTTTCGAAAGAAGCTTTGCTACTTGACAAGAGGCTTTCTCATCCTCCATGGAAAACATGTAAGTGAGTCGATCTAGAAGCTGCTCTTGATATGCATCCCACGTGCTAGAGGTTACAGAAGTGGTAGATAGATGGCAGTGAACACTACAAGGAACGTCTGTATCGTGCACTTTGGATTTCGAAGTATCAAGAATGGCCTTTGTCTCTTCATCCAGACCGTAATACTCTGTCGGGTCGCCATGAGCTTTCGATCGACGGTGCTTTCGCAAAGACTTTGCCTTTAGTTCCGCTTGGGATGGTACGCTCATGGTAGCTTTCGTGCTTGCGACTGTATTCGCTCGAGCACTACGCCGGACATTTGCTTCTGACTGTTCTTCCGTTTCGCCCGAGTTATCTACTTCCACTGGCGTGCGTTCATCCGATCGTTTCGATGCTGCTTTTACGACCGGATACGTTGGATCCCATCGTGCGACAGGAGTCGGCTGGTCAATGCCATGTCGAGCACAATTGTAGGTGTAGCAGCGTCTACAGAAGAAGGCGCTTTGACGATTTGAGCGTGGATTCGTGTCACCCACCAACTGGCACAACGTCAAGGACGGAGCTGTCTGCCATAATTGTAGCTGCAGTCGTTTCTTAAAAGGACTTGAGTCTGGCGTTCGGAAACCCTCCACCAACTTGTTCACTTGTGCCACTCTCGGATCCTCCATCCCTTGCACTTGTGCCAAACGCCTTTGAAGCTGTTCCTTCCGCAAATGCAAGTACTCTTTCTTTTGCAGATTCACATAGTCTGCACGTGGTTGATCAAAAGTCTCTCGTTCTCGTAGTAAATCCAATACATCTTCATTCCCGTTCGTCTCATGGACAATGTACTTCAGCAGTAACTCTTGCCGTTCATCATCTGTAGCACAAGAACCTCTTGCTTGCCTTGCGAGAGCTGGTGGAATCGCCTTATGGACACTTGAAGTGGTTGGTTTTAATTTCGCACGCGCGTGGGACGCAAAGTACGGAGCGAAACGAATGAGTGGATCATCCTGCACTTTGTGTGTCCCTTGGACGGGAATACACGTCGTGGATCGACTCGTGTGTGGAATGCGAGAGAGCTGCATGTACTCTAGTGGATGGGCAGACCTTTCCGACTGGAATGTATCTCCTCGTCCTATCTTGTACGTGAATGGCAGGGTGGAAGCATCGACTGAAGTCACTTTTAGCTGTGCTTTGACAGCCAGTTGCTCCATCTTGGAAGTCGAGAGTCGTGCTAAATGGGCACGAGTGAGGTGCAAACGATGGTGTGGTAGCTCAGACAAGTAGCTACGCACTTGCTTGCGTGCATTCGCAATCAGTTCGTTGGTCCGAGCTCGATGAAGCTCGTTCACAAGCTCCTTCCCGGTCTTTTCCAACTCGATCACGTCCCGCTCGAGCTCTTCCATGTCTTTATACGTCTTCACTTCTGTCGCAGTTCCAGTCTTTTGCTTCTTTCTCCTATTCGTAGTACCAATACGCATAATCGCACTCTTGCTCGTAGTTTCGCCGGTCGTATCGTACGCATCAAGAGGTTTATCAAGGCTCGAATCAAAAGGAAGAGGAACACCAGGTGCGTCCGGTAGGACGTTACCACCAATATAATCTTCATTACGGACATACAAACGTCGCCATGCAGTGGAATGCACGACAAAGTCCTTGGCAAGCTCCGAGGCACTTATTCCCTCAGAATCCAAGGCAGGCATGGGGATGCTGGAAGGATCTTCAATGTCTCGTGTCGATGTACCATTATTAGATCGAGGACTCAGGTACTCTCTTCGAATGGCTTGTCGACGACTGCGACGTTCATGCGCTCGAGCACGTTTCTTATCCGAAGTGGATGCATCATGCGGATCGTGATGCTCCCGACCAGCTTTCTTCGGCGACCGAAAGACAAGAGATTTTCGTTCTTGTGCCACGACAGCAATCGCAGCGTCTCGGGACGTTGCAGTACGTTTAGCAGATCGACGAACTGATGAGCGGTTAGTTAAAGCACCTCCCTCCTCTTCATCTTGCATCGTGTCGATGGCCTGTTCGTGGCCCTGCTTCGTTATCATGTACAGAGGTTCATCTACCTCTGTATTTGTGGTCCCCACCAGACACGAAGGAAGGGAGCTCGATGTGGTCAAGACGCGTGCTATCGAGTTGCCATAAACGGACTTGGTCGAGCCAAGTCCGTTGGACAAGAGGATATGCGTCCTGGAAGCTCGTATCAGGTGCATGTGATCTTCCTCACCCACAGAAGAGAGCGACAGGAGGGGAAGACGCATGGTTCATTGCCCAAAATGCGGTCGGTGTCGCTGATGGAGTCGGCGGATGGGCACGAAAGGTAGCTCCAATCCTACCGTCTGCATAGAATCGAGCATAACGAATGCACGTTACCATGTAGGGAATTGATTCTGGCGAGTATGCTCGCACATTAATGCAGACTGCACATGAAGAGGCGTCCAAGATGGGCAGTGACGGCCCGTTGGATCTACTGACGAAAGCGTATCAATCAGCTACTTGTCTTGGTAGCTCTACTGCCTGCATCGTGCAATTAAATGGTACTAGAGTAGTTTATTTATCTGATACGCTCTTCTCATTCCGACGGGTGTAGATACAATGCTACGAGGCGTGAACATTGGTGATTCTGGCTTTATCATCTGCCGACTCACGGACGTACAGGGTGAAGCAGAGGACTCTCCTGTACGGTGGCAAGTCGTGTACGAAGCACCGCAGCAAAGCCACTATTTTAACTGTCCGTATCAACTCGGGTACGCCAACAGTGGGGATCAGGTATGTGTTGCATGTATTCTACTGACTCCTAGATACTCATCAGGTGTATAGCCAGAGATGGGCGAGACGTTCGAGGTTGAATTGCAGGAGAAAGATCTCATCGTCCTTGGCACAGACGGACTGTAAGCCTGCTTATGTCGCTTATACGCGTCAATGTGGTTGCTGACGGATGTGAATGTAGATTCGACAACTTGTTTCCAGAGCAAATTGCAGCGGTGTTGGATACGTTGATGCCGTGGACAATGCTCGAGTTCCGTGGGCCTCCTCGCATGGAAAATGTGGCGTCCTGTTTAGCAAATACGGCACACGAGGCTGCCAAGGCAAGTAAGACGCACACGCCATTTGCGGAAGCTGCAAAGCAAGCGGGATATAACTTTGAAGGAGGCAAGATGGACGACATTACGGTCGTCGTAAGTCTCATTGTGGGTGACTCGGATGACTTTGCCACGTCGAGTGAAGGCGCAAAGCAGAAAGTGACGGAGTAGATAGAAGTACACAAATCGTACCTTGAACATGGTGTTTTCGTCTAATCACATGACATTGGGTGATGGCGTTTCTAGTTGCGTTAAAGTAAATGTCTCGTTAAGTTATTACTCGATCTCCATCGGTTGGTCTTCTTCCACCTCCTCCGGGATCTCTTCAAAACGGACGAACGCACTGTCGTCCTCATGCTGCTCGTCGGCAGAAGAGGTGGAACCATCATCTTCACTCTCGACTAGTTCTATCCGCGGTCCGTCCTCGTACAGGGCAGCGTTACTTTCAGGCATCGGCCGCGACGGATTGAAAATCACCATCGCACGGCTGCTCGGATCGTTTGGAGGCATGACGTTGTTCGCCTTATACCGAGATTGGAACGCTTGCCATTGCGCGGCAGGTGTGAGCATCGGAATTCTGCCACCTGCAGTTCTCGGCGCGACGACTAACGTTCGACTGTCGCTATCCATATCCTCTTCTTTGGGCTCTTGATCTGAGAATTGCATTGGCATGCTGCCAACATTCAAATTAGCATTCGCCTCGTTGCCAACATCAACTGCAACTCGCTGCGTGTTGCCCATATTGGTTCCATGTGACTGCCATGCTTGTGCTCCTGGCGTAGTGTATTGCTTCGAGTGTGGAATCCGCATTCTCCTTCGACGCTTAGAAGTCTGGCGGAAGTTGTTTCCATCATCTTCAACAGACTGCGGGTGCATTTCTTGCATTGCAGCTCGTTCATCGCTCATCTTCCGTTTGCGCGCAACGGCATTTTGTCGTCCGGCTAGTTGCTGCCGTTGAAACAGCGTGTTCGCAGAGGCCGGGTTGAATCCCGAGTGTGCAAACGGCGGTTGGTGCTGCATTTCCACTTGCATTCGTCCGTTACTTCGTCCAGCTTCTACTTGCGCGCAAAATCAATTCTGGCAGCTTCAAGCTCAAGCGACTGAAAAAAGTCGGCTATCCTCGCTAGCCAATCATCTGTCCTTCGACTGATATCTGGCCTGTCACTGGCTCCTACGCGCGACCTTCTCGAGCGTCGACCATTCTCGAAAGTGAGACAACTACGACCTTGGAGCAACTCGATAGAACAAAAGAATAGAGAGCTGAATTTCTTCCGTTGTATTTTTCCCGTCTACGTTTTCCTATGCAGTGAGGTCAGCAAGCCTACGCGCCGCAGCGTTATCCATATCGTTCCACCAGTCCATCCTCGTCCGAACGCTATCCCCACCCCAGTCGCTGGAAAACTTGTAAACCCCGAAAAAACTTACTTCTTGACCGTGGTCTTGGCCAAAAAGTCCGTGTGCTCCTGGTACGGAGACACCGTGAACGCGTGCTGCTCCCAGAGGTCCGGCGTCAAGTACTGGTACGTCTTACGGAGAGCGTAGAACGTAGCCTTGACGAAGTTACCGAGCGTACGCGTGTGACCACGGGAGCTCGTGTAGCAGTCCTGGATACCAGCCATACCCAAAAGCTTACGCGGGGCAGGGGCGGCACACAGACCCGTACCACGCGGGGCAGGGATGAGACGCACGCTCACGGAACCACACTTGCCCGTCACCTTGTTCGGGACGGTGTGAGGAAGACCGACCATTCGTCCCCAGAAACCACGGCGAACCGGGACAAGAGAGATCTTGGCGAGAATGATGGCACCACGGATGGCCGTGGCAACTTCAGCGGCACACTTGACACCGAGACCAATGTGGCCGTTGTTGTCACCGACAGCAACGAAGGCCTTGAAACGCGTACGCTGTCCGGCTGTCGTCTGCTTCTGGACCGGCATGATTTTCATGACCTCATCCTTGAGGGAAGCCTCGAGGAAGTGGTTGACGATCTCGCACTCCTTGATCGGGAGCGAGAAGAGGTAAATCTCCTCGAGCGAGCCAATCTTGCCTTCCTTTACCAGACGTCCGAGCTTGGTCACAGGGACCCATTCCTTGGATTCCCCGCGGCCACGGCCACGTCCACGTCCTCGGCCACCACGGCCACCACGGCCACCGCGACCACGTCCGAAACCACCACGTTCAGCCATTATTTATCAGTTCTTTCCGGAAGATCGAAAGCTCCTTTATGAGTTGATTTGTCCTCTCCATGTCGACGCTTGTGGTCCAGTGATGCGCAAGGTCGTACGAAGGTATGCTGCTCCAACTGCCTTGTCAACATTTGTGGTTGGAAGCGGGCGGAATTACAATGTGTGTAGCCGTTAGTTTCAGATACTTTCCGTTATGACTTGGACGGGAGGTTTGTATGGGCAGGAAAAGTTAAGACGACTGAAGTTGTTGGAAAAGATACAAGAGCTACGACAGCAAGAAGAAGAACATGTTGTCGTCGTCTAGACGACTCCAGGTTAATGCAGCGGCGACGTTGCGCTACCCGAGCACTGCTCATCGCTTCCAAAGGATGCAGCAGGTGTGTCTGCTTTGTATCATCTACTCTCATGCAGTATACTTACATTGTATCGGATCTTGTAGCAAATGGGCAGTACGGTGCAACGTGGGAATCGCGCACAAGCATTGAATGACCTCACTCCAATGATTAGCCGCGTCCATGGTGTCCGTTACAATCACTGTACGTCTCTCCATTATCATGCAAGTAGAGAAAATGTCCTTAATGATGCTCTAGTCCGTCGAATGGAAGAACCGCAAGCCGCGACGTCGTGGATTAAATGGATGTCGGACAAAGTTCCAAAGGGATTCGGTCGATTTTTCCCAAAAGAAGTTGAAAATGGCGCCAAGGAAGCAGGAGCAAAGGAAAAACCTTCGGGTAAATCGTCTGGAGACAAAAAGACGTTTAGTAGCAAGAACAGTCAGAAGAAGTCTGGCGGACAGAAGCCTTCTGGTAGCGGTGGCAATGGAAATGATAACCAAGGGCTCATGTTTCTCATTCCACTAGCGCTCGGAGCTCTCTTCCTCTCGGAGATGGACTCCATGAGCAAACCTATGCAAGAGATCACATACCAAGAGTTCCGCAATAGTCTCCTCGAGTCTGGACGTGTCGAGAAGCTCGTGGTCGTCAACAACAAGTACGTCAAGGTGTACACGCACGACAGCACGCCGGCCAGTGGCGCCGTCGAGAGCACTGGTGACAATTGGAGCCACCCGGCTGGATCTCGTCAAGCCCAGTACGACGCCACGAGTGGCGCCTACAGCTACGACACACCTCCGTCGTCCTCCACCACCACGCCGCCACCTACTGCCAAGAAGGAGAGTAAAGACCCTTCCTACTACTTCAACATTGGCAGCGTCGAGAGCTTTGAGCGTCAGTTGGAGCACGCACAGTATCAAATGGGTATCCGATCAAAAGACTACATCCCTGTCCAGTACGCAAACGAGATGAGCATCGGGTCGGAAGTGCTAAAGGTTCTACCAACCATCGTTCTCATCGGTCTCTTGCTCATGTCCATGCGTGGTATGAGCGGCGGAGGCTCTGGCGGTGGTATGGGCAACATCTTCAAGGTCGGCAAGTCGCCTGCGAAAAAGATCACCAAGGAGGACATCAAGATTACGTTCAAGGACGTCGCTGGTGTCGACGAAGCCAAGCGAGAGATTATGGAGTTTGTCGACTTTTTGCGCAATCAGAAGCGGTTCACGGACCTTGGTGCCAAGATCCCGAAGGGTGCGTTGCTTGTCGGTCCGCCAGGTACAGGTAAGACGCTCCTAGCGAAGGCAACGGCAGGCGAGGCGAGCGTTCCTTTCTTTAGTATCTCTGGTTCCGACTTTATCGAGATGTTCGTCGGTGTCGGACCGTCGCGTGTGCGTGATTTGTTCAAAGAAGCGCGTGCGAACGCTCCGTGCATCGTGTTCATCGATGAAATCGATGCCGTCGCACGTTCGCGTAGCAAAGGTCAGTTCTCTGGCGGCAACGACGAGCGCGAGAACACTCTAAATCAACTCTTGGTCGAAATGGACGGCTTCAACTCGAGTGAAGGTGTCGTCGTCCTCGCCGGTACGAACCGTGCTGACATTCTCGACAAGGCTATCCTTCGTCCAGGTCGTTTCGATCGTCAAATCACGGTCGATACGCCAGACATTAAGGGGCGTCGTGAGATCTTCAAAGTCCATTTGAGTGGATTGAATCTCGATGGTAGTGTCGATGACTTTGCGAAACGAATGGCAGCATTGACACCAGGCTTTGCTGGTGCTGAGATTGCGAACATTTGTAATGAAGCAGCGATCGTGGCAGCTCGACGAAGTGCCAAGCGGATCAACTTTAAGGACTTTGAGCAGGCGACGGATCGAGTGATCGGAGGTCTCGAGACCAATCGACTCATGTCGCCAGAGGAAAAGAAGACGGTCGCGTATCATGAAGCCGGACATGCCGTCGCCGGATGGTTTTTGGAGCACGCCGATCCGCTACTCAAGGTGACAATCGTCCCGAGAGGAAAGGGAAGTCTCGGGTATGCGCAGTACTTGCCCAAGGAAGTGGCGTTGCACTCGCGAGAAGCCTTAGTGGACATGATGTGCATGGCACTCGGCGGTCGCGCGTCGGAGTTTATCAACTTTGACGGCCGCATCACGACTGGTGCGTCGGACGACTTGAGGCGCGTGACGCAGATCGCGTACTCGATGGTCCAGCTCTACGGCATGAACGACAAGGTCGGTCAGCTCGCCTTCCCCAAGGACGAGAGCAACCCGTATGCCGAGAAACCTTATAGTGAGAAGACGTCGGAGGTGATGGATGCCGAGGTGCAAGGGATCGTCAAGGAGGCATACGACCGGACGAAGCAGCTTTTGTCCGAGCGACAGAGTGAGTTGCAAGAGCTGGCCGAAGAGCTCTTGAAGAACGAGACGATCAATCACGAAGACATCGTTCGAGTCCTCGGACCTCGTCCGTACGGTGGCAATGCGACGTATACAGAGTTTGTGGAGGAAGCGTGGGGACATGCCGAGCAAGAGAAAAAGTAGCTGGAGTCTTCTAGAAAGAGAAATTGGTTTCTTTTGAACAATTATCGCATAATAGTGTCTTGGTTAGAGCAGAATTGGCACCATGGGAGGTTTAAGGGTCCAGGAAGGCCAACTCACGCTCGCGGTGCATGGTCGCATTCAGCGTTTGGATCACCTGGTCGTGTCGCAACGTCGATACGTCCTGACCGTCGATACTACTTAGCAAACTGCCTCGACGGACGATGCCGCTATTTTCAATCGTTCCTTTTCGACCATCCACTCGACTGACAAAGCCTTCGACGACGGGAGGACCTTGCTGACTATCGTTCACTTGGAGGATGAGTCCACATGGACCTGGTGGGACGATGACACTATGTCTTCGTTTCGCTTTCTCTTCCAATACAGCGTCGTCCACTGGTTCTATCAGCTCTTCTGGCGTGTGGGTCGTTTCCGAGAGACACTGGTCATCCGACTCGGGCTCGGACTCTTCCAAAAAAGTCGGTAGTTCATCGCTACCGGATAATGGGAGAGTCGTCTGTCGTGAATGCATCCATGTTAGTTTGCTGCGAGGACTCATCGATGGTTCCTTTAGCTTTGCACGGAAAGCATCCGTGGTCGATTGGACTGGTTCGCCTAAAATAGGAGCTAAGAGTGTCTGTAGAGGAGCTGGGAAGAAGTCGTGGTCACTCGTGCCTTCCGACAGCTCGAGCGTCCGTTGTGTGTGACTCGCCCGAGTCGCGTAGTGGTACTTGGTCGTCAGTGTTAGTTTGCGAGGTTGCTTTCGAGGCAAATACGGCGTCGTGTTGTCCGATTCGCCACAGGTACATAATGCTGCGCCCATATCGACTAGCTGAATGTCTTTATAGCGGGAATTGGCTTCTGTTCCCGATACGGAACGAAGGAAATGATTCTTATACTTTAACCTAGTCAAGGAAGGTCCATACTGATAGCATACAGTGATTCAGCCAATCCGCGCTGTGAGATTAATTTTTTAGCGAATCAAACAAAGGTATCTTTCAGGATGCTGTTCTTGGGTAGGGCAAGCAAAGTGACCGAGTTAGGAAGATAGATCGTGTACAGCTCGCTACAATAGTTCGTACTCGTTGTACAGTGTTCTTGCATTACGCTCATGGTACGATTGGTTTGAGATAGATTTTGCTTTGGCTAGTACTGTAGTTTCCATTGAGATCGAGTGTGATTGGATGTGATAGAGGCTAGGGATCTCGAGGATGACTAACCGAACATCTCTTATCCTACTGACCATCTTTGTCTGCGCTAGACGGACAGTCACAAAAGGATCCGTTTTGCTGCCACCGTATTCAGTATAGCAACTACTTTATTTAATGGATTGCGAAGGTCGAATAGTATATCTGCCTCTAACAAGACAATCGCTTATCGTGCACCATACGTGCAATCCTAGTCGGTTCTCATCATCCTGCACCCCTTCTCACATGCAATAACAAAAATTTTGGACGATTGAGATCTTCATCGCGATCTCGTATGGAAACCTAGCACTCTTTGCTGCGTCTTGGCCTTGATAAAGAACTTTCTTGGTCATTTTCTAGATCTTTATGACTTTTGAGTGCTTGCATTTTTTTCCAAGGTAGCTCTGGCTCAGTCTGTTTGTACCAACTAAACGACGATACTTTGTCGTCTTTGGCATCGCAACTTTGCATCAGACTTTTTTTACTCGTCTCATTAGGAAAGACATATTTAGACCGTACTGGCAAGAATAATGAAATTAAACTTTGAGGTATCGCAGTAGAGCCTACCTCGGGTGGTACCCGGTTCTCCACTACTCGGCCTTGCAAGCAGGTACAAAATAATCTACCTGTCAAAACCAAAAAAGGAATGCCTCCGCCCGGGATTGAACCGGGGACCTTCTGTTTACAAGACAGATGCTCTACCACTGAGCCACAGAGGCTTGTTGTATGTGCTCTAATTTTAAAGTATAAATAAACAAAGAAAAATATTTGCGAGTGTATTTGAAGTGTTAAGCTTACTGTGGTCGATATTGGAACCTGGCGAGTTGTAAATGCTTGGCGTGTACCAGCTCGCTGTATGCAGTAGAGCCTTGTGAAAATTAAAAAACATTGATATTTGAAGCAAGTTACGCACACTGGTTGCCTCTCAATCAAACAAATATCAAATCCATTGACTAACTCAGCTTCGTGTTGTACTCAAACTTGCTACGTCCTTTTCGCAGCATCGATTGCTCCTCTTGGGCTGTGAAAAAGCCAAAAATTGCCACCCGTGCGCTAATTGTATGGACAAGTGCAAGTCTTCCACTTCCGAGTGCATTGATAGCAAAATTCGTGCCCGTTGAAGCACCGCATGCGGTTACACCCACTTTCTCGCTGCACACCGATCCCACAACCTGGACATTGCTGTCCACCTTGACGCTTTACTGTTTCCGCATATCGCTTGTCCGACTGCAGGTCAAACGTCTTCCAGTTTTTCTCCATCATATATTGCT
Source organism: Salisapilia sapeloensis (assembly GCA_023334545.1). Lineage (NCBI taxonomy): Eukaryota > Oomycota > Peronosporomycetes > Peronosporales > Salisapiliaceae > Salisapilia > Salisapilia sapeloensis. Next base: position 24,501 of record JAADVB010000182.1, on the reverse strand, counting down.
CGTACGTTCGAGTCTCTTGCGCAGTGAGCGCTTGACGAACAAAATCGATGGGAAATTCGACTTTGCAGCAATGTGCTGGGAGCACAGATCGGTCGCGGAGACCGATCTTGCATCGTGTCTGGATGCATTTGATGCAGTACATGTGCCCACACGGGAGGATGCGGCGTGTATTCGCATCCGTGATCCCTTCCAAACAGCAAGTGCATTGTGGTGGAGCCTTTGTCTCCACTATTTCATATCCATCCTCATACACTTCACCTTCTAGACGGTCTTCTGGAGTAGTAGCGAACAACAAGCTTCTCTCTTCTTCTTCGTAAAGACTTCGAGCGATTGCTTCGTCGAGCGTGCTCTGTTTGGCGTCACTCTCCTCCTTCTTATACATCATCATCGCGAAGAGCTCATCCTTCTCAGCGCAGTATCCTTCGACGGGAAGCATGGCCTTCTCTTCGAAGTCTTCGCATGGAGGAAGTGCTTCACATTGATCCATCTTGGGCTCTCTGTCGTTGCAGGAATTATAAGAACTGACAAACCGAGAACAATTTCGGCAATTCCAAAGAAAGTTCTCGTTTTCTAAACCAACATGCAAGAAAGCAAAGTTAAATAGCATCATTGAACCATAAATCCATACTACGAACACATTTATCTCTTTCAATTGGGTTTTTACTACGTAAATTATCAACGCTACGTCGACACTCAGTCATAAAACCTCATCAATTAAGATGCCCTACATCCTTAGATTTCGCCTAGCGCTCTCATGACTTCTTCGTCCGGAAGATTGGGACAGCTACATGTTTGCCATACTTTCAAGCATGTATAGCAGAACTGGTGACCGTGGGGACAAGTCATGTGAATGCACCCGTCGATGCGTAAAACACCGATGCCACAGCCAGGGCATTGCTTCGCCCCGTCGTTCTTGACTGCATCTGCGTATTCTGCGTCCGATGTGAGATCCGACGACTTCCAGTCTTTATCTCCGAGAAATTCGAGGTACTTTTGGTAATCGCTCGTAGGCGATAGAGCCTCTTCTACGTAGTCGATTGGGAGTTCTTTGCCACAGCACCTGATTGGAACAAGCGCTCGATCCAGCAATGCTAGGCGAGACATGCGCTGGATGCAGTCTGGGCAGTACCAGTGGCCACAAGGAGCTTTTCGCAGTCGGTTGCAACGGTACAGGGCGGTGCAACTGATGCAGCTCTTCTTCTTTGCCATTTAGAAAAGTCCAAAGAAATAATAGCTCATAGAGCTGTTTTTTCGATGGTATGTTATGGACCAGGAAGCTTTCTTGTTAACGCTCCGGAAATTTACTTTGAGAGGATCTCGTTGGGAAGCTTTTGGATACCTCGTCTCAACCTTTCACGTTTGATACTGGAAAATATTGGACAATGGATGCTATCTAGAACGACGATGCTCGCTATGGGTTGCCTTGGTTTCCACAATGCAGAAGCTAAAAGAGTACGCTGAATCCGGAAATCGTGCTGCCTAGCAACTTAAATGCATAGAATACATACTAAATAAATAAATATCTGGGGCGGTCGTAACATGTACTTTGTACTGTTGAGGGATAAATGACAAGTATCTATCGTGAGAGTACGTTTTGAGGTAGGATAGACCAAACATCAATTGATCGCAGAGGCAATAGGGCAGACATGAACTGCACTTGTCAAGCAGAGACAGAAATAGATAATGTAGACGATACCATATGCGTAATGAAAAGCTATGATATATTTTACGATCAAAGCAATGATGGTACTTGCTTTAAGCAAGGTTTTTACACGGTAACTTCATTCGTAAAGAGCAGATTTATGCTACGCTTCACTTGTAAATGAGCTAGATCGTATAGTCCAACGCTTGCTTCGTACTGATGACGGACTCCAGATATCCTTACAGAGTGGATAATTGCTCTACACCATTATCATGGCGATACTACAAGTACCGAACCACGTCATATACCCTATTTAAGCTACAAACAATAGCTCCAGATATCAATTTCCAATCACAGGTCTTAGCGTCCACATTGATGAGTGCAGCAGTACCATGCTCTATCGTGTACCATCTGGGTGCGTGGCATCCATCCATTCGCGCACAGCTTCTACTTCATGTATTCGCAGTAGATCAGCCCCGCTCGCGTGATCAACACACACGCAATATCAGGCGCTCCCAATTAATTCCTGGTTATTTAACCAGCAGAGTAGCTACACATCTAATCGAGTAATCCACTGGAATAGAATTCCCATGCGTCCATCACGACATGATATGTGGAAACGACACGGATAGTAGAGTATAATTAGTCCCTTCATGCCCCACGGTCTCCAATCGCTCTCTACAGACCGTAAGCAGGTTCGATTTGACCTGCAGCTATGACCTATAACCAAGCTAGAACCCGCTTGAAGCGCTGACAGCCCATCGCCGTTTTTTTTCAAAAATTTCGATGCTAAACATATCCTTGAAAAGTCAGACAGCAGGGTATAGTGAACGGAGGTGAAATCGGTGAAATTTATGAAAGCGCTCTTCCTCAGTTCGACATAAGCCATCCGAACGGTAGCACCAGTCGAGGAACATCCCACCGAAGAGGCGTAGTGGGTGATCCGATGACCGGCACGACCGACCAGTCGACTTCCGGAGCGAGCCTTACCACAAGTCCGCCTACTGTAGGTGTGCGGCAGAAGATGCTGGACGACACTTCGCGCTTTGTCGGCGATCGATACGTACGACTCAAAATTTCGAGTTGTAAATTCTCTGAAATTGACAATCCACATACTCACTCCTATCATCTACTATACATGATAGCAACTTGGCGCAGAAATTGGCCGCGGCGGCTTTGGCGTCGTCCACTCGGCGCTCGACCTACGCAATGGGAGATCCGTCGCGATCAAGCAAGTGTCTCTTCATAACATTGGCAAAGAAGGCCTCGTCTCCATTGAAGTAAGTCGTCTATGACGAGTCTGTTTTATCCTACCGTTCGTGTGAGACTCATGTGCGACTGGTAACTAGAGCGAGATCAGTCTACTGCGCAAATTGAATCACGAGAACATTGTCAAGTACTTTGACACGATTAAGACACCGCAGTCACTGTATATTGTCCTGGAGTACATGGAAAATGGCTCTTTAGCACAGTTCTTAAAAAAGTTTGGAGCCTTGTCCGAGACGTTGGTGGCCATGTACATCACCCAGGTCCTTCGAGGTCTCGCCTACTTGCACGAGCAAGGTGTCATCCATCGAGACATCAAAGGCGCCAACATCCTCACGACAAAAGACGGACTGGTGAAACTAGCAGACTTTGGTGTCGCCATGAAGCTAAGTGACGCCCCTGAATCAGACTCGTTCGTAGGCTCTCCCTACTGGATGGCACCCGAGGTCATCGAGCTAGCCGGTTGGTCCTTTGCCTCTGACATCTGGGGCGTCGGCTGCACTATCATTGAACTCGTGACGACCAAACCTCCATACTTTGACCTCCAACCAATGCAAGCTTTCTTCCGCATCGTATCGGACGACCATCCGCCGTTACCGGAACGTATCTCGCCTGCGCTGCATGATTTTATCATGAAGTGTTTCATGAAAGAGTCGAGACTACGTAGCACAGCCGAAGAGCTTTTGAACCATCCGTGGATCGCTCAAATCCCAAAGAACAAAGTCGAGCAGAGCACACTGCTCGTGGAAGAAAAGGTGACGTCGTCACTGGCACGAGACGCAATGTTGAACACGATCAAACTTTATGAAAAAGAGCAGCAACCGTCGCCCATTCCATCTTTCAATAGCGAAAACATGGTGGAAGAGGAGGACGACGAGGACTGGGATGAAGAGTTTGAACTCGACAGTACGCCTCATCCGATCACACTCTCGAGCACAAAGCCTGCCGTGACGAAACGTGCTCAGAAGACAGAAGAGAAGAGTGCGTTTAAACTGAGTGAAGAGGACGCTTCTGCCTTGTTGGATGAACAAGTATGGGGAGAGAAGGATGAGGAGAATATGGACATGCTACATCATGACGACCGGACGGACAGTCTTCGGAGACACACGCCATCGAACGGGAACAACTTTGACACGTCGTCGAGTTCTTCTTGGGGAAAGTCGGCGCTCATGCCGATGGAGCAACGACTGCTCAAGCTGCGTAACTTTCGAGAGAACGACGATAGCGCAGACTTTAGTTTAGATGATTTGGACGAGAATAAACTGCAGATGGCTGTAACTCGGAAGAAGAGTCCAGAGGATGGTACGACGCAGGATAAACTAGCTGCGTTCCAGACGGAGGAAGATGGGGAGGGGGATTCTGAAGAGCACGACGTGAGTGGTGACTTTGATTTGGAGAGCTCCGAGGCGCCGCTTGTCATCCGGCACATGTCGTCGCTTCCGAATGGAGACGACACGTCGTTTGAAGAGAACTTGTTCGAGGATGAACTGGACTTTGATTACAGCAATGGCTCGGACTTGGACCAACAGACGATGGCTCGAGCCGTAACGCTCCTCACATGCCTCGACCCGAGTATGGACGATGAAGTCATCTTGGACGCGTGTGCGGACTTGGAGCAAGTCCTAGCGTCGAGCGTCTCGTTCAGTCGAGACCTCATGTCCCAACCAGGCGTCGTGCCTAACATCATGGAAGCCTTGGAGATGAAGCGGATGGACGTCTTGCATGCTGTCTTAAAGGTCGTCAACCGCATCGTCCAGGACAATAAAAAGTTCCAGGAGAATTTAGCACTCGTCGGTCTGCTTCCAGTCATCCTGAAACTAACGCAGCAACACAACTTGATCTCCGGTCCGTCCATGCTCGCTGCACCGAGTGACACGGAGAGTCTCGGACAGGATTTTTCGAGTCTCGTGCGTCTAGAAGCAGGCAAGTTCGTGCGACAGAGCTGTCACACGAGTTCTTTGACGCTCCAAATGTTCATCGCCTGTGGCGGTCTACCTGTGCTAGTCGACTTTCTACGACCGAATGCGCATGCACCATCTCAAGAGTACACAGTAGAGCTCATACGTATCGGATTGGAAGGTATCTTTAGCGTCTTTCGTCTGCAGACCATTCCGAAGAATGACCTATGCCGACTCTTTGTCAAGGCTGGTCTGCTCAAGAACTTTGTCGTTGTCTTTTCAGAGATTGTGCGATCACTTGCGCTAGATGTAGGAGACAAGGAAGAGTCGTTGAGAGACTCGACGATCGGTAGTCACAGTCAGAACGTTGATGTATCCAAGTGGTTTGCAGCCACCGTCCGATCGGCTTCCTGGTCCGTAAAGGAGCTGAACCAAATGTGTGATGTGTTGCTCAAGTTTTCACAAGGAGATGCCGTCGTGAAAGAGCACATGTGTGACGGAGCGGTCTTGGAAGGACTGCTGGATGCGCTGCATCCACGTTCATGGTCGGAGCATCCTCCGTCGCCTTCTGAACTAGCTGCGAGGCAGTCGAACGGATTCGACGAAGCCACTGTGACGCTACTGCGTTGCGTGCGGAACTTGAGCATGGAGCCGCAGACGCTGGACAAACTGGATCGAGCAGGCACGATCCCTGTCCTCGTGAATGTCTTGACGGAGCAGCAGACGCGACCTACGTCCCACGGCAAAGAAATTGAGAACCTCGTGCTGCTAACCATGTTCTACTTGTGCCGCATCAACCGTGCTCGACAGACCCATGCCGCACAGGCGGGAGTTGTCCCGCTTATCATGAAGGTCATCAACGAAGGCACACCACTCAAGCAGTTCGCTGTGCCTATCTTGTGCGACCTGGCGCAGGCGTCTCCCACGGCTCGGTCTTACTTGTGGTCAAATAAGGGGCTTCAGCTGCTGCTGGAGCTACTACAGGACAAGTACTGGCAAGTCGACGCTGCCAAATCTGTCAGCGTCTGGCTTGGCCACGAAACACTCAAAGTCGAGAACGTGCTACTGGAACCTCGCCATCTCATGTCGCTCATACGTAGCTTCCAGGTTGCTCAAGACACGGACATTGAGAACTTGTTGGAGCCTATTTTAGAAATGGCGACGCGCAGCGTTCGACTGAACCAGTCGTTAGGACGCAGTGCGTTGTTCGTGCGTGAGATCATGAACAAGCTGCGACGCATCCCGAAGGCTATTGTACGTACCTCTTTGCTCAAGATGCTCAAGAGCTTATTTGAAAGTCATACGGCACCGACACAATTCCTCGTCGAATTTGACATATACCCGACGGTCAAGGCGTTAGCGCAGGACGAGAATAACATGATCCTGGTCAAGGAGATCGCTTCGCAGATGCAGCAGGCCATCCTCGTGTCCGCTGCCGTATTTTAAACTACTCACGTCGTATAACATGAAGAACAGGGCGTTTGTGCGTATACGTAAATAGCTACTGTGTTGTTCTGCCTTTGGTTCTTAGAGTAGATACCTAGTTCTTTGTCGAACGAGGCTGCTGACTAGCTGCACGCAACAGCTCTTTCTTGTGAGTTTCCAGGCTGCGAAAGTTGGAGACGTTGAAACCTGGGGGTGGAGATGATGTCGGCGCGTTTGGAGATTGGTTACGGAGCGACTGGAGCTTCGACAACTCTTGATGAACTTGAGCTTTAACTAAACTTTTGATCATTGCTTTTGTCGGTGGCAGCTCTCCGCTGCACGAGATGCACTTGGTACCGACGGACGGACTATCCGATAATGTAGCACTCCCAAGACCACTCTTTGCAATCTCGAGCCTTTGCTCCGTCAGCATCACTTCAAGTTGATCTTTATTAACTTTCTTCTTCAGTGCGCGTTGAAGAGATCGAAGATGATTTTCACCTAGCGAAGCCTTTGCAATACTGTAGAGCTGCCGCTCCAATACATCTTGTGTCCACAAGAGCTCATCCTTGTCCGACTTCTTGCTGAGGCGACCTACCAATTGCTTTATTTCCTCTTCAATCTTTTCATCACGAATAGCTGCGTCTGAGTTAACCACCTCCACCTGCTCCTGAAGTTGCGTGCGGACATCTTCAGATGCATCCATCAACGCTTGAAGTGAAGCCTTCATGTCGTCCTCTTTTGCAAAACAGAGGCTAAGCTCAAGCAAAGAATCTACTCGTGCATTAACCAGCTTCACAACCGTACCCACTGACTCGAATTGGGCGATGGATGCATCATATCCGACTATTACTTCCTTTATTTCTTCTTGGTTGGTTTGAAGCGATACACGATGCTGATTTGATTCTTGCATTTCAGAGCACAAGTACATGAGCCATAGCACAGCTCGAAGCTGGATCACTAGGTCTTGGACATGAGATTTCAGATCGTATAAAGCATGCTCATTAGTGTCATTAAAGTCCAAAGTGGCCCAGGTACTTAGGAGCGAATCTAAATGGCGTATTTGCGCCGTCATCAAGACTACCATTTTCTCTTCCAAAGACTTGCTTGCCGTTCCAGTTCCACCATCCGTGTTCGTCTTGGCTAGAAGATGAAGGCTGCTTGACTTTGTAGTCATGTATTGTTCTTGCACCTTGCCAATTTCTGCATGAAACCTCGACAACTTTTCCAATAGATTGCCTGTTAGTTCAACTTCATTTCCTTCTTCCCACTGAGCCTTTTGCATCTTTTCTTGGCCAAATTCACAAAACTGATTGACTGCTGAGTGCAAGAGGCGAGCGCTAACGTCGATCAATGTCTTGCGTTTGGTATCACCTAGCACAACAGCCTTCTTTTGGTCATTTTTAACGATCTCTACTGCGTTGATAGGAGCAACGGACATCATCAAAATGTCTGAGTACAATCGACTGACATAGCCTTCAGTTTCCGCTTCGAGCTTAGCATACGAAGCCTTTTGGCTGGAATCAATTCGTTCTAGCGAACGATTCCATTCAGACGCCATAGAAGAAGTCTTCTCCATTTCATCCTTTAGTTTTTTGTTTGTAGCTTCTATCTGCTCGGTTAAAGAGTTTATGTCGCTCTCGATTAACTGCCGCACAGACTCATTTGTTGATTCATGATCTGCAGCAAGCTGCTCCAGTCTTAGTTTCAAATCCACACATTGCGTTGTTACGGAAGCCACTGCGGTACTCAGATTCATTCCAGATTGCATGCTTTCTCGCTTTGAAGCAGCGTACTGACGTTTTACCTCTTGCTCCAACGCATCAAAGTCTTTTGCGACTTCCGTAATCTTCTCCAAGTTCTTTTGCTGAGACTCCTCAACTAGTGTAAGTCGAGTGGATAGGGAAGTCTGTAGTAACTGATCATGGACACCTATTGTCTGCGTAATGTTCTGGACTTTGCTGTCGATAACATCTATTGCATCTTCCAAATCAACCATTATGCTTTCAAATCTTCTCATACGACTACCGACAGAAACGCTCTGTTTAGGTAGGTAGCTGCGATCAACCCCAGTTATCGTCAGCATTTCCAGCCTGTTTAATTGTATGAGGCGCTTAAATGTTCGCTGCCATAACGCTTTGATTTGTTCTCTAGTCATAGGAAGTCTTACGACTATAGAAGCGCGTCCTGTATGTTGAGCTGGTATGTCCTGTTCGCGGTAACTTGACCGCCGTTGAAACCTGCTACGCCTGCGACTTCTGCTCACTACAGAAGAAGAGGCGAAAGAAGCAATAGATGAATCGCTTCTGTACGATATAGCGGCAGTTGAAGACGCAGACCGAGGACGACTCATGTGCTGTTGTGGGTCGTTCGTGGATGAGGCGTTGGGTCGATGTTCTTCTTTTGCAATATCACTGTCCTGAACTGATCTTCGTGATGGTGCTCTGGCCATTTGCAATATTAAGTGTGGCAATAATGGATGCCCGCTTTCCGTACCTGCAGTACCTGCAATCACTTCTGAAGTTTGTTCGCCATTTAATTGCTCAGTTAATAAGACGGTCGGCTCTTCGACAATATTATCAAGCTGCATGGACTGGGTTGCAGTTAGTGGCTCATCTAGTTCCCCAGAGTAAGCCACAGTGCCCGCATCTGCTTGGTTAGTTACAGCCATTTGTTCCACAGGGGTGGCCTGAACACAGCCTATAGCTGGCGGTGCATCCTCCAGAGACATCATCGCAGAAGTAGGGCTACTTCGACCACTACGTGCTGTTCCTTGTAAAGATACTGCTGCGGAAGTTGCATTACTCGTTTGGCTTTCAATATCATCCTTCGTATCATTAGATTTACCTACGGCAGCAGTGTCTACCAATACAGAACTTTCTTCTTCAGTATCTCTGTACGTTTGTACTTCTTCAATATCTTTGTACGTTTGTACTTCTTTAACATTATCGTTTTCATTTCTCACCATTCTATCTCTCATCGTCCTAGGAACAACGTCTAGTGGTTTCCTCTCACTCTGCGGTAGTGCAGGCTCTGATGTTTGCAAGATTTGAAAATCTTCGTTTCCTGCAGTCGGTGTAGACACTGTTCTAGCTGTCAGATCAGAAGTTGCTTCTATGAAATCGGTATGATCACCTTCCTCGTTATTAATGACCGGGAGGATAGCATCTGGACAAAGACTTGGATTTGACTGCAACTCGTCATCCTTTTTCAATTCTACAGCTTCAGGAGCTTGTCGTCTCTTGTTCTCTTGCTTGTATGGCGATTTATTGGTCGGAGCAGGCTCACCTTCTTTTCGAGCAGTAAGAGAGTACTTCTGGGCTTCTTCGATCTCGAGTTCCCGTTTACGCTGGCTATGAGCAAAAGATCTTTGCCTCTTGTTTTTCGCTCTTATAATTTCTAGGAGAGATTTGTTGCCTTCCTCTCGTTCGATATGCTCTAAAGATTCCTTAAGAGAAGGATCAAATAATTTGATCTTTTCGAATAGCTCGTGCTTTTTCCAGCCTTCAATACCGTCGTATTCGAAATCGTATTGCTCATCCAAATTCGATTCATCGCCATCGCTCTCAGTATCGTCCGTCGCGATGTTCTTGGCCAACATTTCCATACCGATTTTCAGATCACTACAAAGCTCTTCTTGTCTCTCGATACGTCTAATGACTTCCTTAATCTCCATTTTAACCCTCGATAGGAATTCAAATTTCTTTTCAAGCAGCGCTACTTGGTTCTTCATGTCGTCTGCCGTCTGCTGTGCTTGCTTGAAAGACCGGTTTGAGGTTTCCAGTACCTGTTCATCCATCCGTAACGTCACTCGAGTTTCCATATCCGCTAGCTGTTGATCTAAAACGGCTTTCATGTTTTCTTGCAGATATCGAGCCATGGTGGCTTCCATATCTATATTCATTTCAGGCACTTGTTGGTTCGTTACCACCGTGCTAGTATCTCGCTTTGCTTGCAATTCCGTAAAGGCCAGCCTAAGAGCTCCATAATTGGCTTCCATCTCCTCAGCGTGCTTATTCAGTCTCGAGTTGTCCTTAACAAGCTCATGTACTTGAGTGACCAGACTAGAGACAACGTTTTCTAGTGCTGACTCTTGCGCTTCCAACACACTGGCCATCTCTGGCATAAAGTCTTCTAATCGATTCATACTTGATCCGACGCTTCCTTTAAGTAGCGAACGAAAGCTGTTGTAGATCGAAAACCAAAGTGCTCAATTATTGAAACGGATTTGACGTATATTTGCCACGACTTCAATCGCCATGGCTTACTGCACTAGCTTGAGAAAATGCGACTTCTCTTCCATTGATTTAATCGAGATCGTCATCCAAGAAAGCACACGGTTTGCGCTGACTGATGCTGGTTAAATTGACATGAGAACGTCGAGGAACAGCCCCAGCTCTCTCTTGACGAGTTTTGACGCCATTTCCCACATCCAAAAGGCGTATGGGCTCGTACTTGGATCCTCTTTCTTGTTTTTCGAGCTTGGTGTTCGAGGATTTGGCTTCGAAGGATGTAAGCAGCATTATGCGGTCATCTTCATCGTCATCGTGAAGCAATATTCCTTCTTCTACAACTGATGGAATTTCGACCTTTAGGCCCTGCAGTTCCTTCGCACCAGGCACAGATGCTGTAAAGTTGGACGGCATGAAGTCGGCGCTACGATTATGCTTGCGCCTCACTCGCTTTGATGCAGTGCAGCCTACATCACTCTTGGAACCGGTAGCTGTAGACACATTCGGTGCAGTGAAGCGATTGAAGGAGACGTCTTTACTCTGATTCTCAAGTTCTGGACGGGTGGAAGCCGGTCGAACTGGAAGACCGTCGACAGGCGAGCTGCAAACAGACGTGTCATAAGCAGAAGCAGGCGATGAAGCATGAATGTTTGATCGGAGTCCATCGGATGTAGTTAGCGCGACACGACAGACGCAGTTCAGACACACTCGAACATGCTCAAAATCGCCAATACAAGCACTGTGGTTTGGTTCCGTGGTCAAGTCAGATGAGAACACGGTCTTGTTCACACGACATCTGGAGCATACTGCTTTCCCACAAGCACGACATACTTTTGTTTTCTTCAAGAGCGAGAGAGAAGTGTAGCACAGTTCGCACCAGCGACGAGCTTGGAGCTTACGAAGGCTGTCACGATTCTTGGGCGTTGATGATGCTGGGAGATCTGCTCGGATGAGCATGCCGAATTTGGTCGCATGCGAATGTTCCCAATATTTCGTTGTAGCTGTCCAATACTTGGCGACGACAAGGTCGCGAACGTAGAGTGGGGCAGTGGACTTGCGCAGAGGTGAAAAGAGTTTATGCTTTCGTTCCGCTTTGCCATCGAGAACCATCGCTTCATCAAAGTCTCCAGTCATGTAGACACCAATATACTCTGTGGTAATCTGGCGGAAAAACTCACAAGTCGATAGTTTGCATCGACGAAGAGCGCTCTTACGCTTAGCCATGCCAAAGTATTTCTTTTCACTCATGTCATTCCATACGACCGCGGATGATGATAGATCGTCAGGCAATTCAATGGAGAATCGAAGTCGATACGTGAGCTCAATACCGTTCACATCACGAATGGTACCAACTTGTTCGAGGAAAAGGAGATCAAGTACTTTGGCTTTTGGTACCAGACTTTTCACGGCAATCCATTTTACCGTTCGAGTTATTGGAGATGCACACTGGATGCTGTGACGACTCGTGGGGTTTGAGGTGTCAAGGTTGTGAAGGACTTGGGCATCGATTAGCTCTGGAAAGAGCAGAGATTGCTGCCGGCGAAATGTTGAGGTGTTTGAAGCGACGACGCCTTCAAGAAGATCCATGAGTGATCCGAACTGACTGCCGAATGCCATCGACCGACAACTATTGCTTCTGTGCTTGTAGAAGTGAAGGGAGTTAAGTCGACGCCAAGGTTTCCACTCACTTGTGTTCACGTTGGACTTGTCTTGACAGAATTGTATCATTCTTGATGCCTCATCGACATTGCAAAGGAGATGCTCTGCTTCAGCATCGCATACGAGCTGGAGGTCTTGAGGTAAAACATTTACGCTGGTGATTGGGACGACTGGCGTTGTGTGACGACTTGTGGTGTCCATCTCGCACTTTCGCACTTGGGTCGTTGTGGCCAGCGTGGTTGACTGCGAATGTGATAATGACGACTCGAGGGGAATGGAAGATCGGAGTCAAGTACGTCAAAAATTAGGTGCGGAACGAGGATGCCCCATGATTAATATAAAAGCTTCGACTACTAAGTACACGGTTCTATTGGAATCGCCTGGCGTGACCAATTTCGAACTCTGTGCCATAGCAGCCCGGTATAGGCACACAAAGCAACTGCGTCTACGTATATCTTGTCAATCGTCGGTACTTAGTGGTTCTGTGAAGTGGGTGATGTCGAATGGGGTTGGCCTTGGATATCGTGGACCGACCAAGTGACGCGTATGACGGCTCTAGAGAAAGGGACAGTCATGGGCGAGGTCAATGGAGCACTTGGTGCCGCACAATGAGCTATCCCTTGCCATAAAATGGCGGAAGTACTGCTTCTAGACGTAATCTATCCTACATTGCTACTGAATTGGAGGTCTTCGATCGAATGCGGAAACCCAAAGTAGAATACTTGAGCAAGCGCGAGTATACCACAAGCGACGAGTACGGTACAAGGAGGATAACGTTAACGAAATATATTTGTGTTGCTAGAAAGACCGTGCATAAACCGCTTCTAGCAAGTCCGACGCTACCATGGCGTCTTAAAAACATACAAACTACTCATGCATCCTATCGTTGAAGATCCCTTGAACTCATACAAAGGTAATGCTCTGCAATCTTTGCGGTAGACACTCTGCCGTGCCTCTGCCGATGCACCACTATCGCCTCAAATGAATATCTCCCATCATAACTTCCTCATTGTGATCCAGCTGCCGCGTAACTGCAGTCATTTTGCGGCTAAGTCTTTCTATCATGCCCATGTAATCTGGATACGGCTCAGGTTCGTCGTCCACGGTGCTTTTCGTTTCGCAGATTGAAGATGTGATACGACTTCTCACGACCATGGCATATTCATCAACTTGAGGGTAATCGCTCGTCTTTGTTGGCATGAAAATTGCTGGGATTGGGGACGAATTTGATCTTTCGTTCCTGCAGCTACCTTTGGCGGCAGGTGGGTAAAGCTTTTCAATATCATCATCTGCTCCAACGCTCTTGGAGTTTCGGACAAGATTTGCAGAAGTAGGTGTCTCTTCATTTGCAAAGTCCGATTGACTCTTTCGCGTTTCAGATACAATCGAAACGCAATCGCTAAAGTGGAGTTGGCTACCGTCGATAATACAAGCAATGCAGAAGAGCTTGGACAGCGGTCGTCGCTTGTGCATATTGACTTCGTATATATTCTTTTGCATCGAGCAGCGCTTGCAAACTTGCTTCCAACAGCTTGCACATTGATGGAAATTAGAGAAGTTAGATGCCGTTTTATGACAGACATCGCACTTATTGGACATGACGGATCGGTCCACCGGCTCTTTCTCTTTCATCATCTTTGATAGCCTCTTCGCACGAGAGGTAGCAGGAGCACGTACTACCGTCGTCCACTTCTGAGCAGCAACGTACTCACTGACTTTGGCCAGCATTCCCATTCCGTACATTTCACCAGTCATAAACACTTTGGTGTTCTTACCGTCAGGAGTTGGCTTGTAAAGGTAGCATGTAGATGTGTAGCCTCGACTGACACCTGGTAAGACACCTACCGGCCACTCCGGCCTATCAATCGAATAGAGAATGTGATAACCAATTTGGTTGCCTTGGCTATCAGTCGTCATTCCGGTCCGCTCGTAGGTTAAGAGATCACGAGTTCTGACCAGACCCCACGCTGCTCGCATCGCGAACCATTTAATTCCGGCGAAATTGTAAGGGGATTCGTGAGACTGCTTTTCGGATACATTCAAGACAGCAGCATCTAGACAATCGTGCTTCAGGTGGGTCTTCATGCAGCGAAGGTCATGCGTGTTGTCCGAGTAAAGACCGTCCATGGTCTCATGCAAAGTCCCTTGGAAGACGCCAATTCCGCGGACGAAACGTTGATCTGGATTGCTCGACTTTCGCGCGTCTCGATAGATGGACATGTACTTCTCCTTTCGGATCAAGGACCATTCATTCCGAGCTAGCTTTCCAGTGTAATTGGAGTATTGTACTAGCGTGTCTGCGAGCATATCTCTGACTTTGTTGTCATACGTCTGGCGGTCCCTCTCGGATAACTCAATGATAGGAATTTCCTTATTCACGAGAATGAAGCGATTCATAGCGAAATGCGACTATAGCCTTTAGTTCCTCAGGGGAGATTGTGGAATGATGAAGGAGCTGGTCGACATTGTTTTCGCTCGCCATCACCAAACTTTGCTAGGAGTGCGTGCGATCAGGTTTGGAATAAGATTTTTATCCACAAAAACAAGAATCGTGGATAGGAGTACCGGACAGAGTCTTCAACGTGGGATCGACGAACGGCTTTTAAACTGGAGCTCAAGTTGTCATCCACATAGTACTTGGTATCCATCCGACAAGTCACAATGGCGACTTTGTACCTACGCAGAAAGAGCCACTATATCATGTGGGATCCGACATTTTCTAGTAACCCAGCTGTGGCCAGACGGTTTATGCGATAATGCCCAAGTCTGAATAGACACTTGCAAACAACAGGATTCTATTTAAAAGATTATGAGCAGCATGATCGCCATACTTGATCAACAAAGGCGTCAGGACTATGCGGTTCTGACCGAATTTAATCTTGAAGTGATCTAGTGCATCACCTGCTCGTTGCGCTTAAGCTGCTCATGCACTTGATCGATTCCACGATCCAGTGCTTCCATCATGGATAGGATGTCTTGATATCGGGAACTGTCAAGATTCAGGCTTCCGGACCCTCCTCGTCGCGTTGAAGTCGGTGAAGTCATCACTGACTCACTTGTGCCTTTTGGTCTGTAGACATTCGAGTCGGCAGTCGAATGCGAGTATGACTTTGTCTCTATTGGAGGCGGCAAAGATCTAGAAAAATTACTTGGAAGCTTGACCTGATGCCCCGAACGATGATTTCGATGGTCTCGACGCAGCGACGCATGGATCGAGACAGGGTGGCATTCATCGGAATCGTCTTGACTTGGTTCCTCCTTTGACATGGGCCGCTTCGCCATATCACCTGTCTGACCAGAACGGACATAGGACGACATGGCCGATTCCTCTGGCGAGTATCGGAAGCTCGGGTCACACATGCACATACTGCAAAAGTACTCTGCAAGCGGGCGTCGTTTACGCATGTCAGCTTCAAAAATGGTGTGCTTGCCGCAGCAATGTTTGCATGCTTTCTTATTACAAGCTTTGCACGTTTGGAGCGAAGAGAACACATTCCCTTTTTCGTGACAGACATCGCATTGATACTTACTCACGGACATAGTCTTACGTTCATTATCTCGGATCATGCGTGATAAGCGTTTGGCTTTGGAGCAGGATGGAGCACGAACGACGTTTAGCCATTTCCCAGCAATCACATACTCTGCGATTTTGGCGATGATTCCAATGCCATAGAGATCCCCTGAAAGGAAGGCATCGGTGCTACGGCCATCTATGCTTGGCCTGTACAAGTAGACACTGGAGGTAGATCCCCGTTTAATGCCAGGGATATTATCGGCAGGCCACTCGGGTCGTTCAATCGAGCACAAGATGTGATAGCCGATCTCATTTCCTCGTGAATCCGTCGTCAAGCCTGTGCGTTCGTACGTGAGCGCGTCTTGGTGTTTCACAACCCCCCAAGCAGCTCGAGCAGCAAACCATTTGATACCGGAAAAGCGAAACGGGTTCTTGGACGATCTCTTCTTTGCAACGTGCATCACTCCAGCGTCAATGCAGGAGTGTTTTAAATGCGTTTTCATGCACCGTAGGTCGTGCGTGTTATCGCTGTAGAGGCCATCCATGGTTTCGTGAAGTGTCCCATCGATGCTTCCGACGCCGATGTAAAACCGCTGCCGCGGATCTCCAACTTGCTCGAGGTCTCGATAAATGGCCATACACTTGCTTTTGCGAACAAGCTCCCATTTCGTTTGTGGAAGCGACTCGGAAAACCTTTCGTATAGTTTCATGGTCTGTCCAAGCATCTTGTCCGTCTCGGCTTCATAAGCTTCTACCTCCTTCGGAGAGAGCGAAATCGTTGGGATCTCTTTGTTTGCTATGATGCTGCGAGTCATGCTTTCCCAAACTGTCGATCTTGTTCTACTCGATGTAGAGGGCAAATCGTCAAATGTTGAGCACCGCCTTCATCGAGTCTGTTTCTAAGAGCATCTGGGCCATCTTAAGCTTACGTTCGAACGCTGCAGTGGATCTCGTAACTGGCCCGATACGTGTCAATCCCGTCAGTCAAGGATACATGATGATACTAATCGGTGCAAAGTTAATACGCCCTTCGAAGTGTCCTTGCCGGTACGCCATGCCCGTATCTAGACTATATCAAAACCATTTTTTTAGCATCTTGAGCGATTACAGAGAGCAAAGTAAAAGCTAAATCATTGACGATAGCATCCACTGTGCATATCGACATGCCACAAAGTATTGAATTTCTTTCTGTCTCGACACGTGGATCCATAGAAGTCCGCATTAGCGTGTCTAATCATGCTTGCAGCGCATAGACTAGACGATCGATGTGTGGTATACAACGACAACATTACTGTCCAAGTTTCCATTGGATTGCTTAAAAGATCGTACAACTAAATACTCGTGCAAATAACAACGATCGAATGCCTCTGCATTTCCAAACAATTTGCTACGCCTACAAGACATCAAGGTGCCTTCCGCCAGCTCTTTTCTATTAGGCAACACATGACGAGCATACGTTGGAAGCCAATTTCCCATCAGGAGGTAGTGACTGATGACTTGAGAAACACAACAGAGCAGGGACAATGACGGGGTACTTGAGGTATAGTGTCGATACGAACGACTTTAAGCATACACACCAAAAGGTTCCACTCACGCATCATCATTACTTATGGCTCATGTCAACTAGAAGCGTATAGATCGTCTAGAAAACCTTCGCGGGACAGTGGCACGCGCATCTTTTTCCTCATCGAGCGACGTCGTGACAGAGGCATGCTTTGATCAGTGTGCGTTTCCTCGCTCTCCGGCTTTTCATCCTTTTCTTTCGCCACTTCCACTACTTTTGCAATGGAAACCTGCTCATCCTCGGCTTCTACGACTTCTACGACTTCTACTACCTCTGCCACGTTTACAACATCCTGTAAAACGTTCTCTTTTTCTGCTGCATTTTCCATAAAAGTCATCTGAGTAGATGGATCCACTTCATCATCCAAACAAGGGTGCATTTCCACTGCATCCGTCTGCATATCCAACTGCGTAGATATTTCTTTTGGCATGTCCGTTGCTGCTACAAAGTCCTTTTTGGTAGTTGGTATAAAGCCCTTTACTTTGTCCGGTGATGGCAATGGCGGTGGTGTGCCCGGGTTCTTACTTTGCGTCTTGTCTTTGACAGCAGAGTCGATCGGGTGCTGAGGCGTAGACAGCTTGCTGTTTATAGCAGGAGACCAAGGTGATTTCCAGCTTTCCTTTGCGCTTTTTACTCTAGCGCGAGCAAATGTCAATAGCTCCTTACCTTTCTTGGACGCATGGCTTTGGAAGAATGACGCATTGTCAGATGACTGTGCTGTCAGATCATGACTAGCTGACTTCGCTCGTCCAGTCTTCACAGACGGAACCCTTTCCACGTTTTGCCCTTGACTTCCTTTGGCATTCATCCAGTCCTCTGTTGTTGAATTTGTCGCCGAGGCTTTCGACACTGATTCTGAATAAGATGATGCAGACTGCACTCCGGCGTCTGTGATGCAGATCTCACAAAAACGTACTTGAGAAAGTTTTGAGCTGGAGCGTTCAAGCTTAAAGATCGGTCGGACACGGGAGCATGAACGACAGACACGTCGATGACAGCCAGTACAATCAAAGTGCTTGTCCAAAATATTTTTCTTGGAGTGGCACATCTCACATACCTCACTTGATGGCATGCTATGCTCATGAGCTGTATTGACCAAGTGCATGAGTCGACGAGCGTCCAGACTGCTCATAACATTGCCCATACAAAGCCATAGATCGGCAAGCCACAATTCACTGCTGCCAACATCGAGACTTGGACACTTCATATAGACTTTTGTAGTGTTATTCTGCTGCCTGAAGAGAGAGCAAGAACGGATGGGAGTTTGTTTTAAGCCGGAAGATGGCTCTGCCATCCATTCGTTGCGCTCGATCGAGTGAAGCACGAGGAATCCGAGCTCACGTCCTTTAGAGTCTTTTGTAATGCCCATTGTCTACACACATAGTATGAGCACGACCGAACGCAAAGAGTCATCATTAACAAAGAAATAGTTTGATCGTACATGGTATACAAGTGTGTCTCGAGCACTTTTCCCGATAGCCCACTTTGATTTCGAAGCCAGCCATGTGATGCCAGCAAAATTGAAAGACCGATTGGTGCTTTGTGTCTGCTGTACGTGCAGAACGGCTGCATCTACAAGTCGTACTTGTAGTAAAAGCAAAGTCGACCGAAGTTGATCCGTGGTTTCAAAGTAGAGGCTTTCCATGATGTCATTCAGACTAGCTGTGAGGGTCCCTGTCGCGACGAGGGAAGTAGTTTTAGCCGTGGTAAATTCGATGGACCGATAGGCACTTAAATTCTTCGTCTTTCGAATGAGCTGAAACTCTCCACCTTCCTCCTCGGCAATGACATCACCGTCGCATTCATCGAACGCCTCCATCGTTTTACGTAATAACTGGGCTGTCTGCCTTTCATACAGCTTCCTCTCCTCGGTTGTCGGTGTGATCACCGGCATATCCTTTTCATCTAGCATCTTGTGCGAAGTGAACGTGTAGCTCTGATGACGTTTATAGTGATCTTGATCTCCGCAACTACGTTAGTACTAAATATTATCCGACAGCATTCACAATGCTTTCGTAGGAGCGCGAGAAATTTAGTTTGACCGCCGATTACGCTACCGAAGGCTCTGGCGACCGCGGTTGGCGGCCCTGTCTAAGAAATCGTCTATCAAGTAGGATGCATATTGACTGATTGTTGACAAATTTACAGCTCATCCTGCTTAATTGACACGTACGTACATTTGTCACCTGCCTACAAAAATCATCCTGTATAGTTTAATACTAATGATATATGACTAATCATTTACCCCTATGATGAAAGTGCAAGGTTCTAGTGGAATAGTTTTGGGCACATAAGAGAAAGAGTGCGTCCTCCTTCTACCCAAGAATAAGTTCATCTAATAGTTTATCGCTTTATGAAGCTAGCAGCACTTTTAACGTAGTCATGGAGCTTGCTGGAAATCATAAGGCAGTTAGGGCCTAGACATCGCTTTAAGATTTATAAACTTCTACAAATTCATAAAACCTTTCAGAATTTAAGTAATTAAAGGATATGTATCCCTTAAGAAGTTCAACTTTCTTTGCTATAAAGCAAGGTGATCGTAGACCTCGTGGACTCATAATGGATCATAAGAATTAGCCCAGGAGTAAAAGTTTAAAAGGTACTCTGTACGAGTGTTGCATGAGCAATATTTAGTATAGGCTAAACGGGAAGGTTGATAGGAGGCACAGCTTTTACCATTTCAAACAACTTGACACGTCTGACCGGTATCAATTATCCGACTCATCTAAGATAGTATTATCAGGTTGGGTACTTTACCCGTAGGGTACTGCATTTCTCCCGAAACTCACATTTAAATGGATATGCTCTTAACTTGTGAATGCAATGCAATAAATTACTTTTACTGTCGGAAAAAGTTGTACAAGAGATCAACGCGCTGTTGCCGGTTTTCGCATTGACTTCGACTTTGAATGCTATCGATGACCACTTGATGCGTTTCTTGTAGAAAAATGGTCAGTTTAGCGAGGAGCTTTGGCTCTCGACTGAAGGTTCGCTCCCAAGCGGAGGGAAGTGCGTGGCGGAAAATGACAAAGTCGACGACACGGCCACAGGTTTCACAAAAGAGGTCCGATCCGTTCGCGTATGCAGTCTTGTACAAGTCAGATACGAGTTCCGTGAATGCATCCATAGGCTGGCATATTTCAAAATCAGGTATTCGTGTCCTGATGTTTGCTTTGCTCTTTTCAGGAGCACTTTGCGACGACAAAAGTCTTGTGTCTCTGCAGCTACCACGACGGACGAATATGACGAACTTAATCACTTTTACACCGCTCTGCTTGGTTATCCCCGTGACTTGTATGTCTTCGATACTCTGGAGAAAGACTCGCTTGTGCGTACTCCCATTGGACGCCCTAGGTTCCAGTCGCGTGTGGCGTAATGACGAAAGACTTGTGCGAGGCTTTATGGGGCTAGACATTTCGAGGTTCGCAGGCAAAAATGAAAATCGAGCGACTCTTGAACTGAGGCTCACTGTTCAGTTCATCCCATCGGTAAGCGTGATGAGTGATTTTTCTTCCTTCCAGTTTCGCACGTCCCTTCTAAAGCGTAGAGGTGACGGTAGAAAGTTCCAATCACGATTGGCTGAGTGCCCATCATCTTGAAGATGTTATGTCTTCAAGCAGACCAGACGCAAAGGGTACAAAGCACATGTGGAATTTTCTTGTCGTTCAAACGTATCGAGTTTCCGTTCGCTTGATGTTAAACATCATGGCTAGACGCACGGTAATCTGCCAGAAGGCTATGGAGAATGCATTGGTGGCAGACTTATTAGAGAGTGTATTGTAAACATCTTATCGGCACCCATTGCATGCCAATGCCTGGACGTGAATCTCTTGCTCATCACTTCTTCCGAGCTACAGAAAACGGACGGTGTTGGACCTTCACTAACGCAAGACTAGGCTCGAGACAAGCATCCAGCATGTATCTTTAAAATTAAAAGCTGCTTGGTCTATATTGTTGATAGAATAGGAGAAACCAAAGCTAGATGATTTTCGCCTGACGCAGCGTAATAACGATCGCACTGGAGCAAATGATCGCAGCACCGACAATACTCCAAGAATTGACGTCTTCACCAAGCAGGAAAGAGTCCCAAATGAAAACGCAGACAACGTCAAAGTATCGCATGACTGACGCCACGCCTGCTTTCTCCAATTGGAATCCTTTCGTCAAGAAAATTTGCCCGAGGAACGTAAAGAGGCCGCAACCAATGATACTCAGCCACAGTGGTAACGTCGAAGGAAGCGAAAAGTAGCCTTGGAACAGGAGGACGTACACGAGCGACATGAGTGAACTAAAGAGCATAAAGTAGTGGACGATCTGAAGAATCGTCAGCTCCTTTAACTGACGCACAGTGATGAAGACAAACGCTTGTGACAACGCACCAAGGAGAGCAGATACGATGGCTATCCAGGAACCAGTAGATGCAGCATCATTGCTTTCATATCCAAAGACAAAGCCTGGTCGAACTACACAGATGAGTCCACCGAACGACACGAGGGCCGCCGCAAACCCAACGGGGTCAATACGTTCACTCAAGAAGAATGCGCTCTATACACACGCCAACAACTTTTAAATAAAGAACATATACTATTAATACATGAAGGGTATAATGGACTTACGAGGAAAAAGGTGATAATGGGGGAGCAAAAGACGAGGACACTCGCGTCTGCCAGTACCATTTGAGAAATAGCGTAAAAGGCAAACGAGATGGATGTAAAGCCGGTGATGCAACGTGCAAGTAGCATGCCTCTCTTTTCTTGTGGCACATGTAGCGACGTCCGTTGGTACTGCACGGCGACAAAGTTGAGTACAAACGCCACGAGCGATCGCCAGAATACAGCTTCCATGGAAGTCATGGAGAACGTGTTGAACTTGACGAGAGTGGACATGAGACTGAAGCACACGGCGGAGATGGCAACGCAGCCGATGCCAAGGAGTGCATGTGGCTGCACGAGCAGCTCCTGAAGGGACGAGCTGCGGTGTTTTAGACCTGTAGACCCCTGCAATGGTTTGGTTTCCGATTGCCTTCCTGTCTCCTCATCTTCTACCTCAATGCCTGAAAGCGTACGCAGCATGGGCTCTTCTACTTCGCTCATTCTTCCTGATCCTTATCGAAGCCTCTACACAATCTTACTTGGTTGAGGAGACCTTTAAAAGGGTACCGAAGGGGTACTCGATCATGAAGGGTCTCCAAGTTTCTAGCCTCATGTATCTTTCACGAGCATGGACCAGCTATTCATACTGCGTGCTTCAAGCTGGCAAAGATATCGGACAATGACACTGTTCATCATTAAGACTTCGCCCGCAGTTTCCTAGAAGAAAGGAGTATGGTAGCATAAAGAGCTTTTATGGTAACTTTGCGTCGATATCAAATGAGCGTAGCAAAAGCTACCTTGGATCGATTCGCTCTCTACGCTTCAATATGAGCTTTCTGCTCTATTTAAATCACTTCAAGTCGACATGTGGTGGTTATCAAGTACTACTCTGCGTTTTCATCTCCATGCCTGCTTCGTGTGATCGATACTGAGTTGTGTTTAGATGACCTATGTAGGACCGACGTATATGAGTTTTAAGAAGTAAGTCTTTGCATGCACCTGATCACTTCATTCCGCTTTCTCCATCTTCCTCGTGTCGATCAAATCCCATTACTTTCCCTACATCTAAAAGTACACTCTTAAAGCTCCAATTCAATGTTACAGCTACATTAGCGTTCTCATGCGACCATCGTCTCGGCATCAACTCCAAGATGACTGCGAACTGGACTTTGTATATGTACACAAGCCACATCGTGATGATGAAGAAGCAGATTAACCCTCTTCGTGGATTTCTTTCGACAAACTTTCTCTATATTCCTTCACCCTCCCATCACAAGAAGAGTTCTCGCTTTTGAGCATCGTGATTCCAGCATAAGCACCATCGAGACCTGTCATCTCGACCATCTCCCTTTCACTAACGTATAACAAGCTACTACCATCTCCCACCCTCAGCAATTCAACTACCAATACAAAGGAAGTATATCCAACATCCTCCCACCGTAAGCGAAACAAACGAATCGTCAACTATGTTTTCTCTCTCTTGTTTAAAAGCCATCACGAACCCGAGGGCAAACGAAACCTACCTACGACCGTCAAAACACTCTTCTTGCGCGTGGGCGATGTCGCGGGCAATAGGCGCGCAGCTGGCCATTGTCGTTCATAAACATGTCGTACTCGCCTCGACTTTCACGGCCGCACAAGGGATGGAACAGCACCGTGCACGGTCCTCGGCTGCACTCGATGCACCCATTCTCCTGTCCGCACACATTACACGTCGTTCCTTGCAGCGCTTCCACCGCCTGCGGCACATGCTGCACGCGATCCATGCGTTCCACATCCTGGAATTGGACACCCGGCGCCCACAACGCGCACACGACATGCACCCAGTCTCCTTCCGCCGTCTTCTTGAACGCAGCACTCTTCCGTTTCAAAGGACACAACAAACACGACTATCATATCACATTAGCATACGGTCAATCGCAAGATGTAGCTAATAGACGTACTCGCTCCGTCGGTTCTGGTGCAGACGCCACGGCGCAATAGTCGCAGTACCACGGCTCATCATCATCCGGTACGTGCTCAATGCCGTAGCAATACTAGACAAACATTAGCTCCTACACACAAGACAGTCCTATCGATCATCCTACCTGATGCACAGCCACTTCACACTTTTCGCACTGGACGATCGGGTCATTGACAAAGCCTTGGTCACTAAAGCAGACACGGCACCACATTTCGGAGTCCACTTGTGGATCCGTACCTCGACGCGGATACGTCGGCGTCTCCCTCCGACTCGGCATTCGTCCTTCTTCCTCATCATCCTCCGACTCATCTTCCGACCCGTGCTCCCACTCACTCTCTGACTTGGACTCTAGTTGCTTTTGTACACGCACGAGGTGACTGCGTACATCTTCGACGGTCCACTCGTCGTCGTCCTGATGCAATTTCACGCGCAGACCACTATTCTTTTTATTCGTCCGCTTCTTACGCTTCTCATTTTGCCCTTCCTTGGCTTTCACACGTCGCTTACTCTTGGGTTTATGCTCAATCTTGCCATCAAGGAACTCGAGGTACATGAGCTCACTCTCGGCGTCCTGATTACGTCGACGCTTGGGCCTTTCGATCACTTCAATCCACTCGGAAGCTACTTGACGCACATTCACCGCCTCAAGCTTCGGACCAGTGACCTTGAGGTCCACAAGGATATTCATCACCTGCTCTGCATCCGCCAAAGTTCCTCCTCTCTGTCGCTCTCGTACGAGCTCCCTC
>JAADVB010000181.1:0-38767 GCA_023334545.1 Salisapilia sapeloensis | reverse complement strand
TGTGAATAAAATTCGCGCTGAGATCAAGACCAAGCTACCTCATCTTTTGAACAAAAACTCGGATGTTCCGACCGTGGAAGAGGCTGATCAGCTTCATTACTTGGAGGCTGTGATCCGAGAGACACTTCGTCTAGATACGACGATTCCTCTTTCATCGCGAGGTGCCCTTCAGTCGACTACGCTGAGTGACGGGACGTACGTGAGCAAAGGCACTGACGTGATGGCGTCGATGCAAGCAACAGGACGCTTGCCTAGTGTTTGGGGAGAAGATGCGCGTGAGTTTAAGCCCGAGCGCTGGATTGATCCGTCGACAGGAGGCATTATTGCTTTTACGCCGACCCAGTTCCCGATCTTCGTACGTTCCTTTCTATTGTTCTATACTGCCCGTTTGCTCAACGACGTCGTTTATTATCATAGCTTACTGGACCAAGACGATGCATTGGACAGCGGATGGCGATGGTAGAATTACAGATCGTGATGTGCTCGATGCTCAGCAAGTTTGACTTGAAGATGGTGGAGGATCCGAACCAAATCGTCTCCACTCCTGGACTCGAGTTATCAGTGGATAGTGATTTGCCAGTAAAGGTGATACCAATTCGCGGATAATCGAGACCCCACGATGGAACTTAAAGAGCTTGATCCAAACTTCTTCATTCTACTTCCCAAAGTCCTCTTTTTCCCAGAAGCAACTATATGTGAAATGGCAGTAAATGAATCAATACTCATTGAGGTCACCAACTCAAAGCACAAGTTGCGTTCTTTACTTTAAACCTTTCTAGACTTTGTCGCTATCTATCTTAGCGTGCCAAGGCATTTTAAAATATGTTCATTTATAGTTTGGGTTGTTATACTTGTGAAAATCTGGACTTGGTTTCCTCTGCTGACTCTCATTTTACCTTGCCGTCTTATCTTTGAGCATTAAGAACCACTTCAGAAATGGTTTATTTAAAATGGAAAAGTAGCAGATCGATCCGTTTTAATAAGAGCCGTGAAACTGTTGATGATAGATCAGGTCGATACTTTGGAAACTAGACATCCTTCAATGTGATAGCATGCTTTCATCTCTTGTCATATAACATACTCTACAACAGAATATCCAGGGTTTATTATGGTATAGTTGACATTTCCTTCGAAGATAGGACGTATCTTGCCCATCAACTTGTTGCAAAGGAGATACTTGTACGCACCTACATCTTCCTTGTCCTATCTTGAACTGGCTCGATGACTGGCTGGTACTATTCAGGTACAGTGTCCGCTCTCAGCTCCATCGAGAATATACTCAACAGTAGCACTCGTGGCTGAAGCAATCATGCCAAACGACAGTCTCTTTGATCTGCTGCGAGATGACGTGATGTTCGAACCTCCAGTGGAGCTTCTGCAGGATTTGGACGAACTTTTATCGGAAGTCCCACGTGACGTGAAGCTCCAGTCCACTCCATTGACAAACGATGATATCTCATCTACCAGTACCAACGGAATGGAGCAATCTGCACGTAAGCCAGTGAAAAAGAAGAGGCCGATGCGCAGACAGAAACGTGAGCTGTTGGAGCTACGGGAAAAAGTGGGCACATTGACGACCGAGTTACAGCAGCTTCAGACTCGATTGAGTAGACAGAACACGCAAAAAGCCCAAGACAGTGTGGACGTGCATAAGCAAGCTCGAGACCATGCTGAGAATGAGAATTCTCGACTTCGACGCTTAGTAGAGAAGCAAGCGTTGGAAGCAATGACAATGTCAAGAGCTTTTGAGGTATGGCCGCAAGGCTTGCACGCAGTCGGTGACTATCGAGACTCTGGTCTGTACTCGGACGAGGATCATGCAGACTTTGTCAAATTACTAGGGCATGTCAATGCGACACACGACCGTGTTGATGACTTTTTCAGCGATATAGAGCAGATGCACGGTAGCTTTGATCGAGATTTCCCGTTTTGGTTTACGGCTCAGAATGGCGATGGTGGCATGAACACGAGTGTCATGCATCAAGTCGCGATACCGCTTCACGTAGACGTTGTCTCTCGGGCAATATGGCGAATGCTAGCACATGAAGGTGGTGGTACCAAGGCATACTATCAAGAGCCATACTTTGTCTCGAATGACGTTTGCGCTCAAAAGATTGGAACGATAAGAGGAAACGAGATTGCCGTCCACATGATCGGGAAACGAGTCGTGCGTCAGTTTCGTAGTAATGGACGTACCGTGACGATTATCCATTCGCGCAGTCGACCGTTGCGTATCATGGATAAGCCTGTGCATGGTGTGACGATTGTCACGACTGGAGTTATCACCTCTACACCTGTATTAAATGGTGACGAGGCCAATTCGGTCTTTCGAATGGGCACGACGTACGAAGCGATTCCGGATGATAAGAACAAGGATTGGATGGATACAAAGCTAGGCGAGCTATTAAACGTGACACAAGCTCAACGTATTGTATCCAAGGAAGTGACCAATCTGATGTTTCGTGTGCTAGATGAGGAAAACACGAGACCACAATGAAATAGAATTATATGTACCAAGCAAACAAATGATTGTTTTGATTCTGACAATAGAATCTATGAGGTTGCATTTGACCTGTTAGCGATGTAAGTCGACGCGAATATCTTTTGGTATATCCGTGTCTACAATGCCCCAATCATTGTTGTATCTATCAAAGTGTAGCTCGTGTGATTCGGATGTGTTTGGTGTTATCATATTGAAACGAGTAAGCAATAGCAACCTTGTTAATTGGTATGCCTGTCGTAGCCATAGCTTTGGTCCATTAGGTGATCTCATTTCCAGCGTATTCAACAGCTAGGCTTCTAGGTTACTGCTTTAAACTATCTGTCTACTTCATGTTTCATCACCATCTTCAAGCTATTGCATCATATTCAGGAAATGTCCATACGCCGGACAAGCACTACGAACGTGTATTTCTTCGCGCTCGCATGCCTCGTCCAAGTTGTCAATCCAAGCATTCTCTTCTCTTGAAAAACTTCAACTACTTTCTGAGACTACAGCAGCACGGAGAACAGAGCATGCTATAAGAGAACGATAACTACGATACATGATTATGTTCTATCATCGAAGTATCTTTCAAAGGTACATGTAGCATCGAAAATGATCCTAGCAGTCTTAATATTGAAGATACGTTGAAGACTGTGTCAGTGGTACCTTCTAGGCACCGCACATCTGACACGCTTCTTGACCAGCATTTTTTGCGTGGATTTTCATAGCCCGACTCACCAACTTCTCCCTGCTCATTACTACAAAATGGAAGACAACGAAATGCTAGATATGTTGAGTGAAGAATTTCTGACTGATGAGCCATTGCATCTACCAGAGGACTCTGATGACTTGATCTATTCATCTATCAACATCTCACTTGAAGAAGAGCTACAGCTTGTGGCATGGAACAGCGAACTTGACGACAACTACATATATCATAGCGGTGGCAACCCATCCCGTTTGCTTGATTCTAGTAGTATTTCAAGTGATAGTGCGTCGAGTACAGCACAACATGAATCGAGGAAGAATACTCGTTCACTTTCTCAGAAGCAGAAGCTGCAAGACTTGCGCCAACAAGCTGAACGGCTCCATTCTCAGCTGAACCGATTGAAAGTTCAAAAGGGGGTGCATGACACACAAGACTTTGTAGATCAACGAGCTGAAAGTCGCGAACGTCAGCAAGACCGTCGACAGGCAGAGCAAGAGAACACTCGTTTGCGCCAGATACTGGAACGCCAAGCCTTTGAAGCTCTACAACTGTCGGAAGCCGTTCAAAAAGACTTTTCTGTTTCGTCCAGTGTACGTAGAAGCTTCCATCCCTGGTATAAATATACATCTCATCTAGTCTAACTTTCCATCCGTCAACAGGACTTTCGATTGTCCCTTCACGACACCAAAGTGTCCGATACGGTGGCTCAAATAACAGCCGAAGACCGACTTTCGTTCCAAGTACAAGACCAACATGATTTTCAAGTTCTTTCAGAAGAAATGCATCAAGCGCATGAGCATGTGGACCAATACTTTTCGAATCTCCATCACATTCATGGCGAGTTACCAAAAGATAAAGAATCTGTATGTACGACGCCAGATGCGTCTGGACGTATAAGCACATCGATTCTACGTCAAATCGATCTACCACTTACGAGGAAGGTCGTGTCCAAAGCCATTTGGAGACTATTGGTGCATGAAACTGGTGGTTTAAACGTCTACTTTCGACTACCGTACTTTGTTTCGGACGATACGTTCGCTGAGAAAACTGGCCTCATGGATCTTTCCAGCACTTCCTTTCATACCGTAAGCAAGCGAATGGTCCGTCGTTACCGAGAAGCCGATCGCGACGTCATTATCACCAGAGTAAAAGGTCGTCCGATGCAAATCATGGGCAAAGCAGTGACTGGTATAACTCTCGACACAACATTGTGCTTTATATGTTCGCAGGAGGTGAGGGATGATGGTATAATGACGGTGATGCACATGGGATTTACCTATCGGTCGATCCCAGATAACGACAAATTGGACTGGAGCGACAATCGATTGGGTGAACTCTTGAATGTCGTTCGGGCACAGCGAACAGTGTCTACGAACATAGCCAACTTGACTGTCCGATTGCTCTTGGATGAAGACTCGAAAGAGAAAGCTCCACTACGAAATGCGTGTACTGAAGGTGGTAGTCTACAAATGTATCAGCTTTAGCATAATCAGTAGCCATTTTGCAGTACTCCCGTAGAGGTTTAACGACTACATCACATACGTGAATAGAATTTAATGGCAGAGACCAAGAGAATAGAAACGTTGCTTTCGATCGTCGATAAGACTCTGTACTATACGCATTTACATGGTAACTTGGATACTACTGCGGCATGACTAGATTAAAGGAAGCTAGAATACGAGCATGGAAGCAGGCATATGCAGAGGAGAATCCAAGGTAGCGGATATGTGAACCAACACTCACATATTCATCGAGTACACCCCGTTTCCATACTCAGCATCTAGACGACATGCTGGGTACATATTGCGCAAATAGGGATCCTTATCAACGCAAAGACGGGGCAGACACCTGATAACCGTAGTCAGTCGCACTCCATTAAACGCTCTCTACGATGGAGAAGGAAGACTTGCCATCGCTTCTGTCGTTAGACCCAGAGGCACCGCTAGGGCTGGATGCCGACGAAGGTGCTACGCTCGCAGCGGCGCTGTCGTTTATCGATGAGTGCTCTTCTACGTCCTCTTCATCGGAAGCTGCGTCTCCCGCTCCAGTCTTCTTGCCTCCTGCGACTGTAGCCCCTGAACCAAAGAGCAAGAAGAAGCGTAATTACAATCCGAATAAGGCGAGGGAAGAGCGTCGAAAGGAGCTCTTGTATCTCCGAAACAAAGTCCAGGAGATGGAAGCTCGAGTTGTGAACATGAAGCAAACGCTTGGGAAGCGATCGAGCGATACGATGAGCTCCACTTCAAACTCATCTGAGTCTGCCAGTCCCAATGTTTCTCGTAGCATCAAGTTATGGAGGTCGATGGCGATTCGACAGAGCGAAGAGCGCAGTCGTGCTGAAACGGAGAATACTCGACTAAAGCTGGCTGTCGAATCTCATCATAAGACATCTCAGAGCTTGCTCAAACTCATCGAACGTCGCAACCAACTCGACGTACGTTGTTTAATACTTGTACCTTTCTAGTACCACCTGATAACTGATACTTTACCTCTAAAGACCGATGCGAATACGACTGCCGCTTCCTGCCGTAGCAAGTTGCGCGCTACTCCGCGTCAAGCGAAGGACCCGCAAGTATTTGAAGAGTTACTTCGAAATATTCAAGATGCCTTTCGCGATGTCGACCAGCTCTTTCCAGAGCACGCAGCGACTGCCGAACCGAAGAACCGTCATGCGAAAATTCATTCCGACGGTCCGAATGGTCTTTACATCGATATCTTTGCCGATATGATGTTACCTTTTGCTTGGCACACAACTGCGCACTGTGTGTGGGATAACTTTTCTTTGGCTGAAGAGCGCGCACCCTTCCGTTACTATGAACGTACCCCGCAGGTGTTTGGCGATGTCGAGCTGTACACCATTTACGAAACGTTTGAAGTGGAAATGCACACGCCAGGCCAATCGGAGGTGTTCCGCATCAACCAGATATGGCGAAAGCGTGTGGAAGAAGAGCGGACAGTCATCATCTGGCGGGCCTATATTGAGCCACTGGATAAAACCACGAATGCATCCTTAGGCATGCACTTCTTTGAGCAGGGCTACTATGTGATCCGGAAAGTCGAAGATAAGATGACGTTGATGCAGACGCTGTACAAGATCACACCAGTGATTCATGACGACTGCACTGCCTCTGAACGCATGTCACCGCTAACTCAGTTCGTCCTGGACGTGACATCCCGCAATATCGGACGGAGTCACCAGATGATTGAGAATTTCTTAGTCGATCGCGAGTTGAACGGGACGCTGGACAGCCTCGTTCCGGAATGCGTTGCTTGAGCTGTTTTTCTTTTCTTTCGAAATACCACTTCTTTTCTTTTTCTTTTGTTAGTATTACGTTTGAGGGGCTGTACAGGTAAGGTACAAGCACAACACAATTCGCGAGATGGCCATTCGCGCCGCATTCTCGAGGCTTTGGACGGGCAGTCGGACGCAATATGCGATTGGATGCTTGCTCTTGTTTTTCATACTTGCGGTACGGATCTTTCTATCCATTTATATGCTGCTTTGTTGCGTACAAGGCGTTCTAATCGAAGCTTCGGACGTAGATCTTGGGCCAAGCGGAATTAGCGCTGATACTTGTCATCTTGTCCATACCTCCAGCTCTTTTCACAACATACATCAAAAAGCAGCAATCCACCCGCGGCATCACGTACGCTCCTATGCGTCTTATACAGTCGAAATGACATGTTATAAACTAATTCATGTCCTACTCGCCATGCCATGCACAGTGACCGGGAACTCCTTCAGCTCGTCTACTGCTTTATAGGTGGAATTGTGCCCGGATCTATTATTGTTTTACTATTGCAATTCCTATTGCTACCTATCTTTCTCTTCGTGTGCTTTGCCGACCAGTTGGAATCTATTAAACAACAGTATCAAGACCTTACTATCGAGGCACTCGGTGCTCCCAAGCTTGCAGCTGCTTCCACACGATGGGGTCACATCCTCCACAAGTTAGATATTGAGCAGACACTTGGTTACTTTATCTTTCTCTTCCTCATGGCCTACATTGTCGCAGGGCTGGTGGAAGAAGCGGTCAAGCTATGGATCGTCCAAGGCGAATGTGCTTGTCAGATGAAATGCTGTCGAAGGTGCACTCGCTCATCAAGTCGATCGTCTGCCTCCATTCCGCAGCGTCGGAGGCAGCGAGGATGGTTGTGTCACCCGAAACGACTCTTGTATTCCGCCGACCGACACGACAGCCACAACTTTGTCGTATTTGCTGCTGTCATCTCCGGTGCTCTCGGCTTTTCATTTATTGAAAATATTGGATACGTTATCATGCAAAGTACGACCCACAAGCGCCTCGTGACAGCCTTGCTTCGAGCATGCACGAGTGCACCTATCCACGCTGTCTGCGGTGGCCTCACTGGCGTCCGACTCGTGTCGCATATGCAGGAAGTGCGTCGTCATCGTCGCCAGGCGGTGGAGAATGCATCGTCGTCGGCATCTGCGGCTGTGTCCAAGTCCTTGGGATCGTACAAGACCAAGGCTAAGATACTTGTGCCAGCTGTCCTGGCTCATGGCTCCTTCGACTTTACTGTTTTCTTGTACATGTCCCTTGTTCCGCAGGCGTGGATCGACATACACCCAGTGATGCTAGAAGAAGTCTTGCCGGTCGTTGGTTGTTGCATCATCATCGGGTGCAGTGGATGGTACCTCTGGCGCCAGATGCAGCGAATGGACGGAGCTTCGACGTACTCGCAAGTAGCAACAGACCTCGAGTCGGGCGAACGAAGTGATGGCACAGCGATCCTAAGCGACGATGAAGATGAAAGTCTAGACATTGGATTCGGAGGTAGCACCGCAAAAGTCCGGTCGGTCTTTAATGTCTAGCTAAAGCTGAGAAAGCATGGAAGGCCATTGATCCTAGAATCTAGCGTGTTCTGATTCCAATCATACGATACACTCATGTCGTGTACATTTCTATTTCGTCCAACTAGATCGCTTCGCAGCCTCCAAGCTACCAATGATACGTGGCAACTGAACGTTACGTTGAAGTAGTGTCGACGTATCCATGACCATACGCACGTATCTTCAATGTCCCCATCATCAACTGGCATAGCGTGCCCTCTGAGACTGAATAATATCTAATTAAGCCTTTCTCTAAGGATAGTATCGTTTTATACAAAATACAACCAATATAAAATTATATGACCTGAATGTAGTCTATGTAATGTTATCTGAATAGACCCGTTTTTACCCACTGACAGGTACAAAGCATCCGGAGGAAGTGCATGCCATTCATTCGAGTCATTCGGCAATCTTCGGCAGACAGCGTAAGGACGTCATGGGGGAGGACATGCAGCTACTAGAAGACGACTGGGGCACTATTGAAGACGTCGTTTCATTCTTAGACAAGTACACAGAGATTTCTAGCAGTAGCAGTAGCAATAGCACGAGCGTCCCATCGACGACGTCCTCCACCACTAGTAAACCCAAGCAGAGTCGACGCAAGACATCGCAAAAGAAGACGAGCAATGGGGCTAAGCCGAAGAAGGTCCGACCGCCTGGCTTTAACCCGAACAAAGCTCGGGAAGAGCGCACGAGGGAGCATAAACACCTTCGGGACGTCGTCGTGCCAACGTTATTGAAGCATGTGCAAGAGCTAGAAGAGAAGAAAGCGATGAAGGAGCTCGACTGGCAGGCTATGGCACCAGAAGACCGTAATAAAGCGAGCTGGCGACAAATGGCAGTCCAACGAGCCGTTGCACGTACCGACTCCGAGCAGGAGAATGCGAGTCTACGTATTCAAATGGCCGGACAATTGCTCCAGATCCATCAATTGCAGCAGCAATGGCGTAGTCAGACTGAGTCATCGGTACGTGCTTACTTGTGGATGCTGATAGTGCTTGCAACTAACGTATTCGAGGTAGAAATCTTCCTTCTTAGGCAATGAAGGTCGCTTCTATCGCATCTATGACACGGAGGAGCATCCGACGGATCGAGAGATTCGTAATAAACTACTTGAAAATAACGAAAAGCTATTCCAGGAAGCGACGGACGGTGTCCCGATGGAATCGAATCTCAATACGACCGTCGGCTTCCGATCGTTCGTCGACGACGTCACGGCTCGAACGAACAAGACAGAGAATAGCGTTAACATTGAGATTATGCTCCGTAAGCGTCTTCCATTCGACGTTCGGAGCACAGGTGCAGCGTACTGGAAGACAGTCGCAGCAGGAAATGAACGTCAACAGTTCCAGTCGCAGATTCCGTCCGACGAGACCGATACGATATTAGAACGCTTTGGGATTGAGCTACATGTAGATGGGAAAGCTGCGAGCTTCCGCGTGCACGAGCTGTGGAGTCGACGTGTGGAAGAAGATCGCGTCGTGATCATCTGGCGAGCGCACATTGATCCGCAGAACTTTGCCTCTGAGCCGACGACAGGTGTCCAGTTTATCGAGCGCGGGTACTTTGTCATTGAAAAATCGAATGAGCTGTCGAGTGACTATGCTCTCGTGCGTACGAGGTACGTCGGTGAGCCACGCGTGACGGATCCGAATGCTGCCTCCCAGACACATGTCGAGGCACTAGCCGAGTTCATTCTAGACTCGACCGTCCGCAACATTAGCTCTGCCCAGCGAGCGGTGGAGAGTAAATTAGTCGAACACTTTGCAGAAGCGTGTACCCAGCCATCGATTCCACAACTACGATGTGTCTAGTCGATTCGTATGCTTGATGTACTTGATTTAAACCTAGCGTACACAGCATTCGACGATGTCTGGCGTAGACAGGAGCGTACGCACACGTCGAGTCGAATATGCGTAATTGACTGGGTGTTTGTATCTGATGCTACCGTGTATCGTCATGTCTTCAAGCCGTAGAGATAGATTCTCGTAAGGAATACCAATTATCCTTTCTTTCGTCTGCTTTATATGCACTTGAAGGTACGTGGTCTGGACCATCTTGCCGTTATCAGACGGTTACATGTGAATCCAAGGGACACTTAATGTACTACGTGTATCCTGGAATAGACGACTTTTCATTTCTTCTCCAAGTAGGAAAAATATCTTGTCAACCCTTTCGAGCTCTTTTGTACGATAGAAAGTTGCACGTCGTTCGTATCTGCTTGTACGTCTACGGACACTCTATCTTAGTCGCTTTCTTCATCCACAACCACCTGCTCTGACTCGAGCCTCTCTGTCGTGCTCCGTATCTCATACCGTCCGTCCGGCAGATGCTAATGATGAGTGGTTCGTTCGAATCATATATTCTCCTGGCCTCCAAGGCATTTCAGATAACATGTTACTTGTGAAACGTACGCACTCGTACGACCTCGACTGGTAGAAACAATACGAACGGATCAAGTAGGAATCGGACTAGTAGCATGACGGAATTGTCACCCGTGCTCCCGATTCACGAGCAATTCACAGACGATGATCTGTCCTCGGTCTTGCATCTACTGGATGAAATGGATGATCACTCGACCGAAGATGATCATGAACTCAAGACCCTCTTGCAAGACACCACGGAGCTTCAACTGCCAGCACCACAGTCAGCGAACACCAATACCAATAGCAACAATAGTACAGATAGGAACACTAGTAAGCGACGGCGCGTCTCGCAGCCGCCACTCACGGCTTCTCGTAGCACGAACTCCAATAGGGCGCGGGACGAACGCAAGCAGGAGCTCATCTATTTGCGTCGTCGCGCACAGCAGCTCGAACAGCAGCTACATGAAATGAAGCAGCAGCCGGAGGGCGAGCGTCGGCAGCGTTTGCGGCCAGTGTCGGCGCCTGCAGGCTCCTCGTGGGTCGCGTCAGCCGTGCGAGCGAGCTCCTGGTCCGCAACACATGGTGCATACGTGTGGCAGGACCTCGCTTCTCGTCAATTTGAAGCCCGCGAACGTTCCGAGCGAGAAAACATTCGCCTCAAGCTCCTATTAGAAGGTCAGATGAAAGTCGCGCGGAAGCTACAGGCCGATTTGAATAAACGCACGACGACACGTATCCTCAAGTCGGAGGAAGGACAGGCAGAACGTCGTCGGAAGAAACATTTGCATGAAATGGGAGACGAGAAGACTGAAGTGAAAATTTTTAAAGCCTTACTGGACGACACGGACCACGCGCTAAGTCGCGTGGAAGCTGTCTTCGGTCCGGACGGTTGTCAGCGACTCTCTGCTTCTCGTCGCGGCGTTCAAGTCCGGCAGGAAGGTCCGACAGGCTCCATGATGGACATCTTTGGTAGCAAAGTGATGCCGTTTAGTCTCGAACCTGTGGCGGAAGCGACGTGGCAGCATTTTGCCGACTGCTTGACGAATATCCCGGAAAGGTATAGCTACAATCACCAGAGCTTCCGTCGCACATCAGACTTGGCCGCCAAGGTCTTGGAGCAATGTGAGCACAAGGATCTGGCTGCAGACATTATCATCGAACGCTTTGGACTGGAGCTGCGGCATAATCAGATGACGTGCGACTTTGATGTCCGTCAGACGTTCCGAAAGCATGTGGATAATGATAAAGTCGTTATCGCCTGGCGATGTTACTCGAGTCCGTTTAACTTTTCGCACGGTGTCGCGGACGGTATTACGCTTCAAGAGAGAGGCTATAGTCTCTTGCAACGCATCCACGCGACACCGCATGACTATACGCTCGTCCAGACGTGTTTTATCATCCAACCAGAGATTAATAACGATAGTTTCCATGGCATGCATGGAGGAGAGCAAGGAGGTCGGGAAGTGGATGAGAAGAGTGTGCGGCTCCTGACGGACTTGGTGGCGAACTCGGTGACTTCGACCATTAGCTGGAGCCATCAACTAGTGGAGAATTACTTGCTGGATAAAACGATTGAGGACCCACAGAAGTCGGCGAATGTCTAGACGGACAAGTCGGAGTGTGCAAGAGAGCTTGAGTCGGATTGGCCTCTTGTTACAGTTGCAAATATATGTGGATGAAAAAGATTCAAGTAGGATGGTGTGTTTAAGTGCGATGAAAGGATGTGCAAGTCAATGGGATGGTACTGTTTGGATGGTGCTGAATCCGACTCTACGTTGTACTATGAGGAGATGCTGGAGGAAGTAGATGTATTGGTTTGTTAGCAGATAAATAGAATGTGGAAGTGTTGAGTCGTATCGGCTTGTGACTGTGGTCATTATTGATATGTCTTTTAATGCCTTTCAAAGCAGAGGAGTCTTTGTAGAGGCGGTATATGAAGGAAGTTTCCAGAACAGTTGTGGAAAACTACGATTATGCATGGAGATCTACTCGGAGTTTTGCATATGCATAGCTCCGATAGATCTTGTATTTCGTTGACATTACCATTAATGCAATGTCTTACTATGAATTTAGATAAATCGAACAAATTGAATCTTTGCGTACCAATGAATCTGTTACTGATTCACTACTCGAAAAGCGACATCTAATCGGAGAAACTCCGGTACCAAATGACGAGCATACTTACGTACATAATATGAATTTTACTTTCCATGGCAAATACTTAGGGGCATATTTTTCTTTCCATTTTAAGACGTTGCTCTTACTGCCGCTAGTTGCATTTCATGTTATAAATGTGGTATCTGTTCATCATCAAACAACAGACTAGGAGATACATTGCTTCTTTGTACAAACGCCCATTAATAAAGAGCGCACAAGTTAATCATTAGTCATGGCTGTGTACTATAGCGATCACTAGAATTTTGTAGCCTTTTGCGTCATGGAGTACAACAGCGCAGTATAAGCTTCTAACTGACCATGCCGTTGTAGACACTACGGACGGAAGCGATGGCTTTAACTTTAGGGTAGCTCAACTATGCGTATGCGAAATAACATAACTTAATTTTAAGACAAGAGGATATTTCGTGCCCAGGCCGATGCATCCCCGCTATAGATGTCTTTATCTCCCTGTCATACCAGACCAGTCCATTCTTCTAATAATAATCTTCACCATTACTATAAGCTTTCAAGCATTGGTTCAATGTACGCTTTAAATACAAAAAACTTCAAACTAATACTTACAAACCTAGTAAAACTTGTTTTATATCACACCGGTCCTCATAGCACGCACGGCAATTGGCAGTCTATGTTTCTTTAACGTAGGCTCTTCGTATAAACGACTGAGGTCTTCGTACGCCGAATAGTGAGTCCATCTTGGATGTTTGATCCCTTCAATGGCATCAACTTCAATGGAGAAAATATGTTGCCTTGGATCCGTGTTAAGAAAGAACCAATATAGAGAGCAACCGACAACACTGCGACTTATCCACAACTGTCCTTCCAATGGGGATAAACTTATAGTCATGAACAACCAAGCGTCATTCAAACATACCGAATGGTGAGCATGGTTAAAGGCATTCCACAGGATCCACGGAGAAGTCAGGGAGTGCAGTCAAGTAGTAGAAACACTGTCGACTGCGCCACTGGTATCGACCATCGTCACTAAAGAGCGTAGGTCACAGCATTGGGAGCTCTGGAATCAATTAGCGGTCTCACTCCATTCATCTGACTCCGAATGAACCGAGCGTGTATAACACCATTTCTCGGAATGGTTAAGCCCACCGCCGGTGGGTTTCAAGGGTAGACGTAGACTAAACGAAATTTAATATACCTCTGCCTTTGCAACAATAGATAGAAAAACCAATACTTCACATGTATATGTCATATATGAGACGATACCAAATACGTAAGATAATTTAATACTTATATGTGTTTATTCAGGCTTTTCAACAACAGATGTTCACTTAAAATAAATAAAGTATGCATTCGATATTAAATATTATAGCATACCTCGCGTAAGACTTATCTTGATAGTGAACTTTGCTTTTATTTCTATGAAAGGACCAAGTACACAACATATAAGCTGCTTTCTACTTTAATTTTGACCTATTATCGCTAATGTGCAACAGCTGTCAGCCTTATTCTTCTTGGCATGAATGTTCATAGAGCTCAACGCGGTGCTGGTATGAATATCAGGTCATATGCCGCATGTAAAGTCTATTGTTTGTGTAGAATGTGCACAATTTCGCGCTATTCGAAATACTCCAAGCATACAATACTTATAGACTTATGCTATTATGTTAGACGTTTATTTACACATACTTCACCTTACCAGCTTATTCATTTTAAGGCTGTGAGAATCTATCCGAATGGTTTTTAGATCGACTCTCTGTCTATAAGATGCGTCGATGCCACTATTTGGACTGCGTCATCAGAAACAAATAAATAGACAGCATGAAATGCTTTCAGATACATGGACGGTATCCGACATTCGTTGGTTGGTATGCTTTCGCGTCATTAGCAGACCAGGCCCACCCTATATATAATGGCATAGTGATTTCTCATAAGTTAAGTGGTTGATCAGATTTGTATCCACTAAATAGCCGACTAGATCTAACCTATTCCATGCTGAATGGCTGCCACAGCAAAATTGCATCCATCACTATCGGCTTGGTAACCTAGGTGTCCATCGACGTTCATCGTTCTCACAGGATATTTTGATAAAAGTTAGCGTAAAACTATCTTCTTGTAGACTGTTCAACCTGTCTGGCTACAATAATAAATAGACTCATCTCCATGACACTAAAGTCATAACCAAGAAATAATAAAGTCTAGCTTGATCACACTTCATATAGTTAAGTCTGTTAAGTAGCACTTTGCTATTCTAGGTATATATACTCATGAAAATGCGCGACGTACATTTATGTGCATCATCAGATACAACACTAGTCTTTTAGTTGTTCGAAAGAGTTCTGTAGTCGGTATTGAGACTTTTCTTTTTAAATTGCGTCTATGTTTTAAGTCCATCTAGAAGCAAAACCAGTATGAGCACTGACTTTAGCATAAGTGCCAGTAAAGACACCATTTTTTAACTTGATCATCATGCTAAATAATTACAAATAACAAATGGCTTCAATTTCTCGCGAGCTAGACAAAATTATAGATTTAAATGCCATTGAGTTTTTAATCGATAGGTCAGTTGGATACGCCAAGCTATGACAGAAAAGGGGCAAACATTTATTATTTGATAAATAAATAACGCTTTCCTCGCTTTCATAGGGATGCCAACAACATTGCCAAGCAAAATGTTTGAGACTTAATTACCATCCACTCATGTGAACTGTATTCAGTTCTACCAGCCCACCATTTTATTTAAAGCAATCTGCAAACACCTTTCATCAACTACCATATACCGCAACTGTGACGTTTCGATAAATCTTTCTACCTCTCACTACAGTTCTAATCATCTAGATGGCATCAAAAGCAATCAAGAACGCTTTAAGATAGTCTCAAGATATCTCATGCACGATTCTAAATCTACGAAAATAAAGTATTGGAAGGACTCTACGGTGAGTCATCCTCACGAAAAGCATTTGGAAAACACCGTCAATCATACTTAGTCCAAGCAGTTGTTAACTTCTAAATAACATTACTCGGGCTATTACGAATAGTATCTCTAGCTGGACAGACCCTGGAATAGTGTTCAAACCAATTTGTCCATATCTGAAAGAACTTTCCGATTCAACCTTACAAGTTTTCCCACATAGATTTCATTTCAAGGTGTTTAAACGACATCCTGCCTACCTTTGATCTGCTGGGGCTTCTTCACGGAAACCCAAGATCCTTCACTTGTTTCCTCCGACGTGTCATACTGTTTGCAGATACCAAAGATCCTCGTAACATCTTTCTCTGCAACCATGTTAGCAAAGTTGATATCCTTCAGTACATCATCCGCAAGGCAGTAGTCTTCATGTTCCCCCGTCCACGAGATGTACTTGTTATCAAAGTCATGCAAAGGCACCGAGATGAAAGCAAAGTCGGACAAGGGTGTTTCATACGTCTGCACATATCCATCCAAGTTCTTGACTCTAGAAGCTGGCACCGTACTGAGCTGTGTCTCACTCTTCGTATTACCACGCAATCGACCGCTGACATAGCGTCGATACGTTCGAAAGATGACACTTGACAGAAAAAGGATAACACCAATCACCCAAATCAACACGATGCCGGAACACAGGATAATCATACCGATCCGTAGCACGATATTATCAAACTCACGAGGTAGAGGGACGATGCGCGCTAGTACTTGGACTACATCTTCATCCATATAGTCGCTATAAAAGCTCAAGTCTTTCAGTTTGTCTTGTGTTTCAGTATCAAACGGCCATCCATTGTACCAGTGTCCGACCATGATTAACGAGGCGAGGGCGATGATTAGTAAATGGTACCTCGAAGCATGTGCGAGGAGACCGTCGTACTTGGGAGGTGTCTTCCACTTCCGAAGTAAACAGTACTTGTCAACCCAGTAATTGACGATTAAAGATAACATCGTAATGGCTAGTCCCGTTGGTAGCAAAGGCTTGAAGAAGAGTGCCGTACCGACAGACTTGGTGATGTCCGTGTAGCGCTCGGATAGCTGCCAGTAGTCTCCCGAGTAGTACTGATCCAACTTGCGTTGTGTCTTAGCACTTCTGGCAAAGAGTAGACGCATCACCCGGCTATATGGACCGATTAGTTGGAGAACAGGGTTCGTCGTCAAGTTAGCTATGAGCAACGCTTGGATCTGCATTAAGTTCCGTTCCGACAAGGTGTCTGTAAAGTCCATGAGCAAGTATAGTACGACTGCTCCGTTGAATCCACGAAAGACCAGGAGTTTATTCAGTCGAGACAGTTGCTCCCGTTCTTTCGTCTGATGGTCTTCCAATTGATCGACGTACGACAGGATGTAGCAACCGACAAAGTCAGAGAAAGACAAAGCGTAGGCAAGGACAAACTGTTTCACTCGACTGTTTGCTTCGCCTTCCGACAGGTCAGATGGGTAGAGTATATGCTTGAGGTAGGTGGCACCAAAGTAGACAGCGATTATCATGCCTACTAAGATGATGAACGTACAGACTTGTTGGGAGAAACGTTTGAGCCATCCGACACCAACGGATGACCAGAGGACAGACGTAGGTTCTACTGGCTCTTCAATGTGAAGAACATTGGACCCACGAAAGCGATGTGCAGAGTCGACACGAGAGCTCGCATCGTAGAACGTAGCGCAAAGACCTGTCTGTGTCTTTAGAAGACAGCGCTGCTTGTCTTTCTCCGTCTCGAACATGGCAAAGACAGCCGAGACCGGGAAATGACCTTGACGCAAGTGTGCTGCCACTCGCTGTCGCTCCTTGGCGACTGCTGCTTGCCAGTATGGTAGGTCGCGAGAGAAACCAAGGGCTTGTAGCATGCGACGGAAGAAGGATACTTTTCGACGAAGCGTACGACGGATGGCTTTGTCCTGATTCATGGCTTCTTGGAGCGTTTGCTCCGTCAAGCTCTGGTTGGTCGAGCCCATGCGGACCATGCTTTCGTAATATCGTTTATGAGCCAAGGACGAGAGCAGAGCGTGGTTATCCACGGCTATAGTGATCATTTTGACCGTTCCGAATTGACGAAAGTAGTCATACCATTCATCTACTTCCCACGCATCCGCGTTCGGGTCTTTTACGACGACTGAGTAGTCTGCTGCCGTTTGATTCTGAGCATCAATGAGACGCTGCGCTCGCTCCGTCAGTGCTTCCACGATGATGCAATAAAGGCAGAGAACGATAATCGAGACTATGTCTACTCCGAATTGTGTGACGTCCAGAGGACAATCGTTTGTGGTCCCATTTGGCTCATGGCGAGTGCACACGGCTGTACCCCATACGCGCCAGTCGACGCTTTCCAACTGTCCATCCACTTGAACACGTCTTTCTTCCATTGGTCCAGAATAGTCTGCACTTAGAAAGTAGACGATGGCAGGTATCGAAACTGCAGACAGGATGCACATGAGCACAGCTAGATGCAGTAACATGCGAAAGTATAGTCCGATGCCAATGCCGAATTGACTAAGGTCTCGCAGATTGGTACCAAAGACTGGAAAGAGCTCAGAGCCAGTCGTGTCTTCACCCATTTCCACAAGACGATAGCTCTTTGTGTTCTCATCCCATTTACGTCGAGGAAGGATGACCGTTCGAAACCATTCTTTTGCTTGAGCGACCGACGGTGCTTGGTCACATCCACGCGTGTCTGCCATGGAGGTAGAGTACGAGAACTTTGGCACTTTGGGTTTGTCCATGAAGCAGCTTGTGGGTTAATAAAGTAGAGACTGGTAGCTGGGCGTGTACCCACTTCCTGATTTTAACAAGCATGAATCCCGACAGATTTATTTGAAACGAGGACCAGGGTACTTCACTTCAATATAACTTCAACCTAGAGGAAGATCGGCTATTTGCATGCAGCTTGCACACTTTTAACACGGTCGTGTCTCTATTCTTCGCAAGATAGGATCGGAATTACGTGTAGGAGATACATATCTTTCACCCGATTAAAATGCGATTACCACAACATGCATTTCCATCGAGATACTATTCGATGATGCGGTACTAGCACCATCGTAAACACCCTTGTCCACGAAAGTCCATCTCTGCCTCGCAAAACGCCTTATATCTTCACCATCCAAACGTTTCCAATGATACGAGGCAGAGATGCTGTGACACGAGCGAGCTGCTGGCACTTGATCAGTCGTCGCTTGCCATCTGCTCCATGTTCACGCTCCCGTCTCATTGGTAGAAATGCGAATATAAGCCAATCACAGATGTCAATGATGATGGTCGGGCTCTACTATCTCCATTTGAAAATTTGCCACGATGGAGGTAGAGCTTCTACCAGTTGCCGCATCTTTGGCGACGAGTGCCGTGTTGACGTTGATCCTGGCGTCCGCGAGCGCCAGCTCTTGGTCCCACATGCTCCTCATGGCGCTCGTACCGACACTCTTCGCGTGCGCATGTCTTTCCACGGACTCATACTGCTCGTTTGTGCGGGAAGTTGCCGCTGCATGCTTCCACTGGAGCGACCCGCGCCAGATATCCAAAAGTACGAATGCGCATATTGTTGAAAAGTCGAAGAAAGCAACAGCTTCTGCGCGAGAAGAGCTCTCGCGCGGTCTGTCGGATGAACTGTTTGAAGAAGCTCGAGCACGCGCCAAGGCCTGGTCGGATGCGTCTGCTTCGGAGCATGTCGTGTCAGCAGCCACCGCGGACAAATCTGCCTATTATCAGGTGACGGAGTCTCTATGTGATCATCAAATCAGCGCGAGTGAGTCCGAGTCGGTGTATCTACAAGACGAAAACAGCGGACTCTTTTTATGCGTTACGAGGCAGCGGAAGCTCGTCATGACTGCATCTCCGGATGCCTCTTGTTTGTTCCATATTGAAAAGGGAAAGACTCACCACTGGGGATTTCGTTCTACCATTTCTCAACGACTTATCGGACAGACATTTGTCGGTAAGCCTGTTGTGAGTGCCAAAAAGCTACAAGGATGGGAAGCATTCCGTGTCTTGACACCAGACGTCGGGTCTCAAAAGAAAGGAAAGACAGAGGAAGAAGAAGAGGAACCACAGGTGTCTTCTCCTATCTATTTATTGCTCTGTTCTGCCAGGTTTGGACAGGGACTATGGCTTTCCAGGACAACTGACTTTCT
Source organism: Salisapilia sapeloensis (assembly GCA_023334545.1). Lineage (NCBI taxonomy): Eukaryota > Oomycota > Peronosporomycetes > Peronosporales > Salisapiliaceae > Salisapilia > Salisapilia sapeloensis. The sequence continues at coordinate 19,135 of JAADVB010000181.1, read as the reverse complement.
CTCACAATCGTCCAACTCTTCCACTTCATGGGGTGGATCGAATAATGGGTTTAGTGGTAGCAGTTCGAACATCTTGTCGTCCAGCATGAACAATCTATTGGAAAGCAGCTTTAGTAGCGATGGATCGTCGCCTGTTTATTTATCCAGAAGCTTTTCAAACGCACTAAAACTACGATATGCTTCCGACCTATCTGCATTTGAAGCTCGAGAAGAACAGCAGATGACCTCGGAAGACGTCGGCTTGCCGTCGGCCAAACCTACGCGTACATCTGCACCCGTGGTGTTCCCTCGTATTGGAAATACAGCCTTCCAGCCGCCCATCTTGACGCAGAGCAAACACTCGTGTGTGTACATTCCTTGGCGACCAGATCCAAAGTCTACCAAGAAGTTTTCTCAACTACCAGCGAAGAAAATGAAGCAGATCTTTGCCACAAGTTTAACCCAATGGTCTGTTCGAGACATTGTGGAGCTTATGGTCGATACAGAAGCTCGACGGAACGCTGTTGCGGTGAGTAAGAAGAAGAAAGGCATTCTCATTCCGTCTGTGTCCACCTCTTCAACCGACATGGATGACGCGACGCAACTATCTGAATCTCCTGTCGCAGACTCGACGAGCAATCATTCTGGTTCGACCTCTCAAAATGAGAGTAAGAACGGACGTGAGTGGCATTATCATAAACGCTTTGGCTATGTCCGTCGCATTTGTTATCGACCACCGACAGACATGTGCAAGAGCACTTCAGCCATCGTGAAGAATGTGAATCCTGTGGCGATGGACGTCTATACTTCATGCGAAGTGGATGAAAAGAACTTTCGAAGCATGACAGTACGTTCATGCGTAGTGCTTTTAGGTATCCCCATGGCAAACAACGTATCAGTCGAGTGTGTATTGGACTTCCAGACTGGACATGGCGAGCCTGGCATGAGTGAGGTTGACGTCCAATGTCGTGCCGGTGTCGTCTCCCCCGTACGTGTGGATGACGAACTCTACAAGAGTGCATTCGAAGGCGTCAAGAATGCATGCAACACAATGCTCGGTACGTTTGCTCGTGGACGTGGTGATTCTTCCTCCGAGCGCAAGTCACTGACAGGTCAGAAGATGCTCGAAGTGCACCCTCTACCGATGGAAGTAGCTAAGTCCATGCTCACTGCTTTAGCCAAATCGTACACTCGTCAAGAACTAGCTTCCTCTGCTTCGCTCCACTTTGCCAAACTTCCCATCGGAGGTATCTCATGGAATGTGTACAATGGCGACGGAGACATGCGACGTAGTAGCGGATCCGATCGAGGCGGTCCAATCGCTACATCCGTTCCTTTCTTCCAGTGCAGCAAGAAAGAATTCGTTCCAGTCGTCACGGAGAAACTTAATGGCAAGTTGAGTCCTTGGGTTGTCTTCCAGACTTTATTGTCCGATGAAAGTGCCATGGCACAGTATGCCGTGGGTCGCAAGTGTACGACTAACGGACACGTTGACATTACGTCTTGGATGCCATACCAGAAGCAAGTCGTCAAGGACGACAAGATGGACTTGAGTGAACTTGATGACAGTCGCGATCGATCGTACTCATCGCCGGAAACGATTGGCAAGATCCGGAAGCAAACGTTTTGTATGTCGGTGAAAAATTCGGAAAACGTACAGGTTGAAGATGTCCAGTACTGTTTCTTAAGTACGCAAGATCCGGATGACGAGGCAGATACTCGTCTTGAATTCGGGATGCACATTCATGTCGCTGGAAGAGAATCCTTTGCGGTCGAAGTCCTGGTAACCATTGAGGGCGAGCGAGATCCGGCGATGAACTGTGCTGCAAACGTCTTGAACGTGTCGTGTGCAATCCCAATGATAGGCTCTAGCGACATGCGACAGGAGCTACGACACAGTGCGATGCGTGGCATCCACGAGCTCTGGCGACAGAAGATCGTGACTGTCTTGACGGAAGCGAGTGAGTCGAACGCTGTGTTGAAAATCTTTTCCCAACGATCTGTTCATCACTTGTCCGCAGCGGAACAGATACGTCAGAAGTTGTTAAGCGAAGGGCAGTTACCACCTCACGATGAATTAGCATCCAAGGTCCTGGAGGAAGTGGTGACGACGAAGGGATTGTAAATAGATTTGTGGTAGGAATATACTTATGCCCTTGGATGTGTTTCGTGAGATATGTATGTGGATGTGATTCGAATTGATAAATGGAATGTACGCTGGATAATACTTAATACAAGCGTCATGGAAGGGAAGGGAGGGAAGGAAAGCTTGTCATGCTCATTTTTACTTTTCATCGCCAGCCGACACTTTTCATGAAGATACCTTCTACCTCGACGTACCTTTTCATCTCGAGTCTCCTAGCCTCGAGTGTCTTGGGACAAACGTTTCTAAAGAATCCAAAGCCTCGTCCACTTACGGATGGACTACGAGATCGATTGAATTTGACCAAGTTTGATGTCTCGGACGAAGATTTCGAGAAAAAGAGTCTGGAAGAGATTGTTACCATTGCTACGAAGACAAAGGATGGAAATGATGGTGAATTTAACAATGCGCTGTACAATGGATGTGGCGGGACTGTCTATGAAGCTGGGAAAACGCCGGTGGAAGTGTTGTCGCCCGGAGATGAACTGGATGTGACGTTCGAATTGGAAGGGAAGGAAGCTGGAAAGTTGTCCGTTTCAATCGTCCAGCCCATTGATAGTGGAGCTACAAAGCCCTTCTTTAACGCCTACCAGACGCTGTATTCGAATGACAAGTATAATCCATCGTCTGATGCGAAGAAGGTCCAAGTCCAAATTCCGTCAAACGTTACGGTATGCGTCGATAAAGGTGCATGTGCTCTCCAACTCCAATTCGAAGGAGATCAAATGTATGTGAACTGCGCGGACATAACGATTGAAAAAGGAGATGCGAAGAGCGAGTCTGGCTCGAGTTCGAGTGAGAAAAATGGTAGAAGCGAAACTGGTGGAAACCTAGATGTTGGGGAGAGTGATAGTGATACTTCTGATGACTCGGCTGTCAAGCGTACTGGAAGCGAGAATAATGATAACCTGGATGTAGGAGAGAGTGACAGTGACACTTCGGATGACTTGGCCGTCGATAGTGACCAACCTCCATCTCCATCACAGGCTACTTTTGAACTATTAGGTATCGCTTCGAGTCCTCATAGTCAACACAAGCCGTCTGATTCGTCCGCTTCAGAGACAGAAGAGGAGGAAGCTGGAGTAGTTCATGCCGACTCTAGACAAGATTCGGATGACCTCTCGGCTAATGTGGACACCGAAGGATCAGATGACGATGATGATATGAAAGAAGGGACTAACACTGCAAATGGTTCCTCCAGTTTAGATTCGAACAACGAACTGGACGGCGAAGCAGGCTCCACCGAGAGTGACGACAGCGACGGGTCGGATGAGAGCGACAATACTTTTCACTCCTCTTTCAGATCTGTTCCTTCAACTGATGCCAGTAGCAATTCTGACGCAAGTACCGACCAGGAAGACATCACTTCTAAAGCAGCTGACAGCAACACTGACGGTAGTCTAGCTGAAAATAGCAAATCCGGTGATAGTGAGACATCCGCGTCGATGGATAGCAGTGAAAAACTTGCTGATGATGAAGGCACCGATTCAATGGAAACCTCATCCGATGGCTCGAGCATGTCGACCTCTAATATGTCAGGCGAAGCTAGTCGAAGCGATAGCTCCGAGACGAGTGATGGTAGTGGCTCTGTGAATGAAGGCGGAGAGGGAACGGACGTGTCATCTGACGGCTCAAACACGTCGACCTCCGGTTCTGTAGACGAAGACGAAGAGGTGACTAATGCTCTATCGGAAAACTCGAGTATGTCTACCTCCCGTTCTGTGGACAACGCCTCTGAAAATGATGGCAGCGAAACGGACAATAATGATGACCTTTTCGAAGAAAGCATCGTGGCTACTGATGCTCCGTCCGACAGCTCAAGCATTTCGACCTCCGGCTCATTGGACGAAAACGAGGGGATGGTCGGCGCTCCACCTGGCAGCTCGAATGTGTCGACCTCTGGTTCTATGGATGAGGGCGGTGAAAATGATAACTCCGAGACGGCCAATCCTGTTGACATTTTTAATGACAACAGCACCGAGTCGACGACAACCTCATCCAATGGCTCGAGTGTATCGACTGCGGGCTCTATCGACGGTAATTCTACAATTGATGGCTCTAAAAGTGATGGCACTGACGACCTTATTGACGAAGGTGACGAGTTGATGTTTGCTCCTTCTGATGACTCAAGCACGTCAACCTTTAGTTCTGTCGACAACAGCTTTAAAAGTGACGGCTCTAAAAGCGGTGAGACGGATGATCTTGACGATGAAGGCACCGAGTCAGCGGAGACATCGTCAGATGGCTGGAGCATGTCCGGATCTAGCATGTCGGATGAAGGAAGTACTAGCGGGAGCAATCCAACGGACATGACTGACTTTTCAGAGGATGGCGGCAAGGCGAACAAAGAGTCATCGGGAAGTGACGGAATGTCGAGCTCGGGTGGGTCAGATGAAAGTGCTTCGAGCGGAGGTAGTGTAATTGCTACGGCAGGGACTCCTGTACCATGAGTTTGAAGAGGACATAGCAGTGATCACGACGCGTAGATCTAACGTTTGTGCAGGTGAGCTTAGCTTGGACTAAATCGCGAGTTTAATTCAAGAATGGAAATTTCGGATGGCCGTTTCTTGCATAATTCACGCTTAAATTGTTCTGCAGTCGATATGCATATATTATGGGTATATGGCAGGTGCTATACTCATCTATATCATTTATTCGTGCAATACTGCCAATGTGAAGACCTAAAAAACTGCCATTAGCTGACTCCAAAAGACAATTGCTTTTCAGAAACACTTAAGGATGATATAATTAACAATCGATTGTTATGCACAGATTTTTTATAGATAAGCTCAATCTGCCAATGCTAATAGACTTGTATCTCTGGCTCGATGAATGATTTGAACTCATAGGATATTCACAAGCGCCTTTAACATTTAAAGCCTTTGACTTGCAAAACTACACAATAGTTAATCGCTAATTGAAAATTGCGATGAACGGCATCAGTAGCAAGCAAAAGTATAAATTGTTCATCAATACTTCTTCATTTCAAAATTATTTAGTACTAGTGAACGCCACATCAAAAGAAGTTAAGTGCTATCAAGTTCTTTTTTGAAAGCAACTGTATCATCATAATATGTGGAATTTATTTTATTTTCACCTGCTGTGCCTAATACGTCGAATCCCATGCTAATGGTATATTTATCTGGCAGTGCTCGTCCGCAAGGTAGCAACCTTTGTATATAAGTCTTCAAAGCGAGTTCTATCATTCCATTGCCTATCCATAGTAACCTGGTGATCGCATCGTATGCTACACAATAGCAAGTCTTCGTGTGTTTCCAAGTAAATGTTTAATATCAAGGATCTGAAGTTCTGCAAGCGCTTCTTCGACTTCAAACATAGAGATCGATCCCTCATTCACTTTAACTACTCGACCTTTATGTTCGGTCTCAACGATAAAGATTGGTGACAACATATTAGCAGATACAACCTGTAGTTTTTTATCAAACAGGCTGACGTTGCTACGTGCTTTGGCATTTTCATCATCACCACCGTCTGAACCACGATCTCTTACACTTGATAAAGGTTCTGCACTTAAGCTACCGGTATCGGATCCTGCAAAGTAGCTATCATGGCGTTTATAAAGTCCGAGCGACATTGCTTGTTTAAGCGTGTAGCGATACGCTTTTGTTTCTTTGTCGCCTCCCTGTAAAACATAGTCACCTGCTAGATCGACCAAGCCACTTGGACTTGAGCTGTACAGGCATTTGAGCATCGTTCCAAGTGAAGAATGGGCGATAGCAACCCCATTGGAGATTCGATCACTATTGTACGGATCAATGCCAAGAGCATCCATTATAACGAGCGAATCCCATCCAACGACAAAGTATCGTCGCTGAATTAGTTTGACGAGACTGTTATCCACGACGTACCGATATTTCGTCTGCATGATGGCGATGGTGAACAAGCTACTTAAGAATAAAACTGTTGGAAATAGAAGAATGGTGTCACACACGAGCTCGCTTCTCCAAAACTTGGGAAGGTAAGGTTCTCCACCATACACAGGAACTTTGGAGGGTTCATCACGGACCTATATGAAACGTAAGAAATAATTCAGATCGATTTACAAATGTATAGATGAGTAAGTTATTATGTTTTACCATAAACGTCGTCGTCCCTTGGCTTCGATAAACCACGAAAAGTATCAGGAACGTTAGAATACTATAAACCTACAGAAAGCACGTTAGTCCATGATATCTGGATAAGTAGATCATTCGATCACCTTGTAAGTCGAAAAAAGTGCCCATGCATCTAATGCGCGATTTATACGATGGAACGTCCGAGGCCTTATACTTTTGCGTGCACCCCTCACAAACAACTTAAGTGATCTATAGACCACCGTATGGACAAAGCAGATAGCCCATGTCATCCGTCCGACACTCGCCGAGACGAAGATAAAATTCTCGAAGGCCATTTTATTGACCAACATAAAGGAGCCGTACTGAAATAGCATGTACGTCGGACGAAAGTTAGAAACTGCATCAAGCATACCTGTTGTCATGTGGTCAATGTCGTCTAATGGAGATATCGGCAAAAGACGTATACGTACTTAATGAAATGTATAGCCAATGGTTCATCCATATGTCCGAAGCAAAGAACCGAGCACCTTTAAATCGAATCACAGCAGTGTCAACGGATGGAAATGCCACTGCAACTGACATAAACGGCACAAAGTACTTGAAGAAATGCAGCTCTTGAACGAATCTCAATGCTTTTGGCACATAGTTCACAGTCGAAGAGTATGTGATGGTCGCTATAATCCCTTTCCATATCAGTGTGATCGACACTAGACTGTACAAAGTGGACACGATAGCTGAAAACCAGCCGATATCATTCACACCATAAACAGCATTACTGTGCTCGTTCACGGCGCTCCCTTGGTAGAGTCGGGTAAGGTTGACAGCATTCATATCTCCACCAGCAATCGGCCAGGCAAAACATTGACTCGATCGGAGATAGATTATATCATCCATTCCAGACCAATATTTTACAACCATCAGCGTGTCTGTAATGTAGTAGAAGCTTTCATAAGGACGATCATGACAATATAGATATGGTGCTCCACGCATTCCATCTACATGTGCATTCTTCACTTGGATGCTCCTTTTACTTTTCAATGCGTAGAAATTGTCATGAATGTACTGATAGCAAGCTGTCTCGTTACCCTGGTGAAGTTCCTCTATGCAAGTATCATAAACCCAGTTCGGCTTAAGGTTGATGACTTGACATCCAGGAGCTGAAAACGAGGAGAATACTTTTAAGAGTCGTCTTGGGCCAACACCCCAAAAGTCCTTGTACCTAATGACGTAGTCTACCGCGGACATTGTACCTAGAGCCATGCAAGTATTTTGGTCCTCTCCCATACTATCAAAAGACCGCGATGGCGTCGAATAGAAGCGGTAGTGGTCTCCGACGTATTTCAAGTTTGGCATCGTCGATACATCCTGCAGAGTTGTTATCGCCAAATCATAGTTGATAGAATCAGTTCGGAAGCGACCTCGAAGTCGATCGTATCGGCCGAGGACGAACACGATGAAAGGGTTTTCTTGCAGCCCGGCATAAAGCGTAATGGCAGTGGCGAACAAGTTGAGAGCGATAATAAACAGCTTACGTCCAGTTACTCTCGGCATCGTGCCTACTGCACCCAATCACTTGTAGCAGAAAGCTCTTCTCGCCTACTATAATGATTGTTTCGTGCAGTTTTATATAGCCCAATGAACGATCTCTTGATAACTGTTCCTGAAATAGCGATCGATGCATTAGCCAAGTACAAACGGACGTGCCCATGAGCCTGCTTGGTAGCTTGAAACGACGTATCAGGTTCGACCTAACTTCAATATGAAACATCACTCGAGGGATGAAACGACTTTCTTGCGATGACAGCTTAATCCAAGGGAGATTCAAAGATGATCTGTAACTTGATTCTATGTAGATGCTTGGGTTCCCTACATACTACCTAGGATTGCATCAATTCCCAAGATGATGATTTATGACGTGTCGAACTGAATTCAAGTATATTCTCCGGACACTAGTAGAACTTCTTGCGTCATGCGATGGTCAAATATTTTCATCAGTACTCCATTACTTGGAATCTTGTTTAGTCTCCAAGAGGGTGGTATACGTGGCAGACAAAAGGATGAATAAAATATTGCAAAAGTTGCTCGTACTCAGCTTCTTACAATCGGTACAGATCGTAATTGATGCGAAGAGTTTTTCAGATCTGCATAAGAGTACAAATCGCAATATGGACGCAGCAGCAACAGATCAATGGTCAGGAGATAGTGCTAGATATAATGAGGTATCAGTACACGATACGAAGGACCAGCAGGGCGTCTGGAACGGTAATCATTTCTATTTAATTCATCCTAGATGTACGAGTCTTAAAGCATGCAATAGCGCCTCATGCAAGTGCTAAAGCAATATCGGCTAGTGAAGGTGTAAGCGATACTACCAGGGAACGAAACTATTATAGTGTTCATGCATTCGTGTCGTCCGATTCGCAGCAAAGTTACCATCCGGATGCGGTACTGTCGGACCTGAGACGAAATACCCGGACGCAAACTCTCCGGAAAGTTGTGGATAGCGATAACCAATTGATGAAGAAAAAGCGAATATTATCGTCAAGTAAGATGAATAAGGGTAGTCGTAGCAGTGATTTTGAGATTCAAACGCGATTCGCAACTACAGTAGCTGCGAAAACATTAAAAGTCTCGCACAGACATCTCTTGGGTGAACAAGATATTACCGACAAAAGCTCACAAGTTTCACAGCCGACGACATCGGGTCTTTCTGCAGGTCAAACTAAACACGTATCGGAATTTAAAAACTTACCAGAGCAGCCTACGAGTCAAACTGAACACTTATCTCAGTTCACAAACTTACCGACTCCGCCTCCACGTCTACTCGGAAATCAAGCGGATGGCTCTGGCGAATCGACTCAGCCTGAGAGTGAAACGAAGGAATCTGGTGTGTTCAAGAACATACCAGGTCAGTCGACGACTGACATTATGCAGACTGGTGTGTTCCAGAACGTACCGACTGCGACTCCAGATACTGGAGGGGCTTCAGGAGATCAAGACGAACCATCGGGCGGTACTGTTCCTGGCTTCATACCATCAGCTCCAGATTCTCCAGGAGAAGGTCAAGAGCCATCGGGCGGTACTGTGCCTGGCTCCATGTCACCAGATACAGGTTCGACTGCGGACGCTGGAGATAGTTCAAGAGCAAATGAACAACCGTCCGGTGGTACAGTCCCTGGCTTCATATCGCCAAGTGTAGACAGCGTAGATTCTAGTGGTTCGAATCAAAACGCTAATGAGAGTTCCACAACTGCACCACCATCGGAGGATTCAAAGCAGCCTCAACGACCGGTGAACAGTCAAAGTGGCAATCGCGGAAGCGACGGTAGTGATGAGCCAGAAGCTGGTCTGCCTGCTGGTGTAGAAATTTTTCCGGACGACTCGAGTGGAAATACTGGAGGCAGTGATAGTGGTGGGTCGGGAGCTATTATTCCTGGCTTTGTAGAACCTGTCTCGAAGGAATCGAATCAGGGTAGCGCAAGTAGCGGTATTGATGAATCGGGAGGTGGTATCGCAGGCATCATCGGGGGTCTTCCGAGTGAATCAGATGAAGATAAAACCCCTGTCGAAGTTCCGGATGTAGACGGCGGTGATGATGATGATCCACCAAGCCCGACTACGGACGCACCGGAAACGTCCATCGATCTACCTGGAATTGACGCAGATGGAGAAGGCGGGGTAGAAGCGGGTGAAGCCGTACTCCCAACCGTTGACATGGTCGGTGAAGGTGGTGACAATGATGGTGACGCCGGAGATGCAGCTGCATTGATCGGTGCCGGTATTGTCGGAGTAGGCACCGGCTTTGGCGCAATCGGAGCCCTCGCTGGTGGAATTGGTGCAGGCATCGGTGGCGTGACAGCGGCGATTACCGGTGGTGGTGGAGCTGCTGCTGCGATTGGTGCTGCTGGTGGCGCGATTGGCGCCGCCGGTGGTTTAACAGGTGCTGGTGGTGGTTTAGGAGGCGCTGCCGGGGGTTTGGCAGGTGCATTTGCCGGAGGGGCGGGTGGAGCCGCAGGTGGCTTGGGAGGAGTGCTGAGTGGCCTTGGTAACATGGGTGGTCTTGGGACCAAGCTTGGTGGTCTTACTTCAGGTATATCCGGTATTAGCACCGGCCTAAGCTCATTAACTTCACTCAGCTCAATGGCCGGTTCTCTTAGCGGCGTTATATCGACGCTCGGTCCACTCCTTGAGCTTGTCGGTCCTATACGTAGAGCCAAGTTATTCATTCAAGGAGTTGGACTCGCCTTGGATGCAATTGATGCGTTTTCAAAACTTGCTTCGGGCATTTCTGATGCAATCGGTGGGTTCTTCTCAAGCTTATTTGGTGGTGGCGGCGGTGGCGGCGGTGGCGGCGGAAACACGGGTACTCCGAAAGCAGAAATGGAAATGCAACAGGAACAAATGCAGGAACTAGAGGAACAACTGGAGAATGAAAAGAAGATGGAGGAGGTTCTGGAGGAGTTGAAAGAGAGAGCGAAGCAGAAGGAAGGCAATAATGATGACAATAACGATAAAGATACAAGCAGGTCGAAACCGGATTCCAAGTCGTCAGATACTTCAAAGGACAAGAGTCGATCACAGTCGACGACATCAGATGACAATTCGGATCAATCCACTTCAAATTCGAGTGGCTCCAACTCCGGTTCTTCCACGTCAGATGATAATTCTGGAAGCAGCGACCGATCTGAAAGTGAGTCGGACAGCAGCTCCAGCTCAGACGATGACTCGGATAGTAGCTCTGGATCCAGTGGTAGTGGTGAAGATGAAGCTGGATCGATGGAGGACAGTGGGTCTGACTCACTCTCTATGGATTCTGACAGTGGATCTGACTCCAAGTCTTCCTCTACACCCGACTCTTCCGATAGCGACTCGGATTCAAAGTCTGACTCGAGTTCCACAGATTCTGATAGTGGTTCAGCCTCAGACTCAAACGAGCCTGAAGCTGGTAGCTTCGAGTCGAATGCCGGATCTGGCTCCATGTCTACCTCTATGTCAGACTCCTTGGATAGCAGTTCCGATTCCAAGTCTGACTCCTCAGACAGTGATTCAGATTCGAAGTCTGATTCGGACTCGACGTCGTCCGAAAGTACCTCTGCGTCAGGTTCACAAGATCCTGAAGCTGGATCTGTATCAATGTCCACTTCGCTGTCGGGTGCCTCCGACAGTGGATCTGATTCGATGTCTATGTCTCTCTCAGACTCATCGGATGGTGATTCGGGTTCCAAATCTGGCTCGCAATCCATGTCATCCGAGAGTGGTTCGTCTTCAGGCTCATTTGGTGGTGAAGCAGGTAGCTCCGAGCTGAGCTCTGCATCAGACTCGGGACTAGATTCTGCAAGCGACAGTATGGGATCGATTGAATCCGACAGTCAATCTATGTCGGACAGTGGTTCATCCAGTGAATCTGACTCTAGCTCTGGGTCGGACTCGTCCAGCGATGATTCTTCATCCGCGTCCGATTCTTCGTCGGATTCCGATTCTTCGTCGGATGACGATTCATCTTCGGATTCCGATTCTTCATCAGATGATGATTCATCGTCGGATGATGATGATAGAAACAAATCATCTTCTGAAAGTCTAGAGGAAGAGCCTAGTGTCACTGGCGACTGGAGACTTCAATATGAAGAAGAGGCATATTATAACCCCGAATTAGACTCCGAGTCAGCATCAGAAAGTAAATCTAGTTTGGACAGTCTGGACATGAGTGGAAGTATGGGATCAACTAACTCTGACGGTCAATCGGCATCGGGAAGTGATTCGAGTGACTCCGCTTCAGATTCGAATTCTCAATCGACTGAAGCACCGTCCTCAGCTTTATCAGAGACGTCTGAATCATCTGACAGTGATGAAGTGGAGATTGAGATCCCAAAAGGGTGGCAACTCCAATACGATAATAAGACATACTACAATCCGGAGATAGAATCCAAGTCTTCATTTGAAGATGATTCTAGCTCTGAGAGTCGAAGTTTGGATGCAAGTACAGAGGCGTCTAGCTCTGATAGTCAATCTGCATCAGAAAGGGATTCGAGTGAATCATCTTCAAGCTCTGAAGCAAAATCTGATGAAAAAGCATCGGCTACTGAGAGTGATGAGCAAGAGATTGATATTCCTAGAGGATGGCAGCTTCAGTACGATAACAAGACGTACTACAATCCAGAAGTAAAATCCCAATCAGATTCTTCAGACGACCATTCTGCATCACAAAGCGACTCGAGTGAATCGTCTTCTATTTCTAATTCTGCTTCCTCCCAAGGGCCATCGTCATCTAACAGTACTGACCAAGTGATTGACATGCCTGATGACTGGCAACTTCAGTATGATAACAAGACGTATTACAATCCACAAGTAAAATCCGAATCATCTACCTCAGCCGGTCAATCAGGATCTGGCATCGATGCATCAGATGAGAGAGACGAAGTGGACACGTTTGAGTCTGAAGATTGGAAGTTACAGTATGATGAAAAAGCTTACTACGATCCCGATAAAGGGTCAAAGATTGACTCAGAAAGCCAATCTTCTTCGCATGAAGAGTCTGAGAGTGCGTCAGATGAAGATTTGTCGCAAGATGACAGCAGCGAGTCGGATGGATCTTTATCTGCTGAAGAAGGTAGTGAAGAAAGCTCCAGCTCAGTGCAGGATGATCAATCTGATACCGGTATTTGGGAGGATGCAATGCTACAGTACGACTACAAAGTGTACTACAATTCGGTTGTAGACGCGTCACCATCTAAAGACAGCGATGATGATTTGAAATGGAAATTTGTATATGATAAGGCAGCTTATTATGCAAACGGGAGGATGCCAGACGACGAGAGTGAAGCGGAACCAGAGCCTGGAGAAATACCAGAAGTTACCGAAAAGCCAAAAGCTAGGGAAGAACCAAAAGCATCGAACCAGCAAGTCGACGGAGCTGGTCTCAAGCGAATCGACAAGGCGACATTTAACCAAATCGAGAAACTTGCATTGGGCGAGTCCTAGTTTGGTACCAAGTCTCCAGCGTCGAAAGATTTGAACACTACGTAGAGCATTTTCACCTTTGACCCGGGCGATCAAAGCACTTCGAATGACATTTGAAGCTAATCGACGCAAAAAGTAGTCTAATTTTACTACAATATACATTTTCCGATCGTCCGTCACAATTCTTGCACATGCATGTACAACCTTAAAGAAATATACCACCGAGTAGATCTGTAAAGACAGTATTTATTTCAATAATTGGATAGTATGTGGTCAACTCGTGGTCTCTACAATGCTGTACGAAACTATCGTATCGTCGATTGATAATCAAACGGTCCAATACTCCTATACTACTTCAGCTTGACTACACTAACAGAAATACGATTGTAAATACAATCGCAATCAACACTTTTGTGCACTTCAAATTTGCAGCAATCGACTTCGGAATCTCGTAGGCACGTATGGAACACCTCGAAAATGACGAGTTCACCTCTTTCTCCCATTCACCTGGCACACACGGCTTCTGGTAGACTGGATCAGATGTATTGGATGACTTGAGCTCTTCCTCTTCAGTGACACAAGGTATGTTACCACAAACTTCTTCCAAGTAGGTTCTATACAGATGCGGGTAGACACATTTGTCTGCCACTTCGACGCATAGTGAGCGACAGGGTGGTAACGGCTTCGACCCACCGCTACTAGCGCAAGGTGTCGAAGTACGCATAGATACTCGCTGGAAGATTGCATCTGTCCATGCGAGACAATGGAAATTCCAGACGAGCTCGTGACACGCTGGAGTGTCTACGAAGTGATGCTCGGGCCCGAACTGGCTCAAGATGTAAGTCTTTGTATCTATATCTTGGCACGCACCCTGGCCTTCAAGCTGCGACGTTGTCTGCCTGTTCCAAACAAAAAGAAAGAGAGTAAGTACATATCTTTCCACATCATCGCTCGGTGGTGTCGCAAAGTAGGTCCCACACCCAATGGATTCGACTGCAATGCATTGTTTGTCAAGAGATCTTACCTTGTGTACCCAATAACCGGATCGTATAGCCATTTTCCATTAAGTGCCGTGCAATACTCGAGTCCAGAGCACTTGGAGCAAGCTGCTGGATCAATGTCGCCAATGGCAGCCTTTGAAGATCGAATGAGCAGATATGTACTCAGAGTTGTAATCTTCATATGCACTGGCGTAGGGATTCTAAATTCATATAAAAGTAGAAAGCGCCTCTTCCGAATCGGTGAACTCATCCACCCTTCACGACCAACGAAAGCTCACGCCTGACGCCATCCGATCCATCAGCACCATCTCGCGAAACATTCGCGCAATGAGATTCCAAGATCGGTGTAGCCATTTTAAATCTTGTCCGCACTACAAGTACATCTGCCATTCACTGAAGATATCGATGTTGAGTCTATACACTTCATGTCTACTAAGTTCAGAATAAAGTTATTAGATGTATGAATAGTAAACGTGGCTGGTAATGACAGTGGCGATAGATGCATAAAACGTTAAGCTGGAAGCGCGGCTGCAGACTCCATTTCCAAATTTGGCCCATCTACTGCACGAATATCCCTTTCTACTGTGCTCAATGCAAGCTTCAGACGCAAACGTTCAGGCGTACTTTAAAAAACTGATTGATGGAAAGCTCCATGGACCACCAATCGCTTGTGAGGATGCTGGCAAGGACAAAGGCAAAGGCGTCTTTGCTCGATCGACCTTTGCTGCCGGATCTCCGATCTGGACAGAAGCTCCATTCGTTGCCATGCAGCACGAAGACAATCGTGTACGTTTCGAATTTATTAACTAATTGTCGCTACAAGTCGCATTGTAGCATGCCATCCCATGGCTCTTCTTCGACGTTGGCCATGTGTCTAGTCTTTCGAATTTACATTAAACGGGTTCTATTGATGATAGGAGTTTGTCGACTGCTGTGACGAGTGCTTTGTGCCTTTGATCGACACGAGTGACTGTTGGCAGCGTGTCCAGTCGACTAGTACCTCAGAGTCCGTCGCGACCGAGCAGGACTTTTACAACGCGATCGACTACCTTCAAAAGGAGGGTGGGAAGACACCGGAAGAAAGCTACTTTAGTGTCTTTACGCTCGGAAAGGGACGCGTCGATTGCCCACACAAGTGTCATGCGCAATACTGCTCCCAAACGTGTCTGGACAAAGCCTTCAAGGAGCATCATGCTCTCCTCTGCACTCGATCGGAAGATAACTCAAGTGCCATGGGTCACTTTATCAATCATTCGATGATCACGAATGAGATCTTTCAACTAGCAGCGAAAGTCCTCAGTCGTATCCTCAGTTCCTTCATCCAGACACAAGACTTGTCAAGAGCAAAGGAACCTGTCGACATGTTCTGTAAACAGCCTTGGTGGGAGGTCATTACATCAGAAGCCGACTTGGAAGCGGATGATAGTGAAACATTAGAAGAGTATCAGGCGAAATTCAAGGACTTGCTAGCTCAAACGTTTGGCCATCTACGCGCTGGACTGGAAGAAAGTTTATCGACATTGGAAAAGAATGAAGAGCTGAATGGACTCACGACCGCTGACGTCTTATCGGCATGTGCACCAGTGCTCAACGTCGACTTCTTCAGTCAAATCGTCGGCATGTTCGAGATGAACAACATTAGTATGGAGATCGACCATCCGTTCCACGCGCTTGCAGAGGCACTAGCTGAAGCAGCAAACACTGAGAAGAAGAGTGCAGGCATGCCGCCGGTCCTGGTGCGAGTGAAAAACGCCCTTCGAGACTTTTCTGCTTCCCACCACCACGTGGCGGAAGAAGTTGAACCGGATGAAGAGGACGCATCTGCCGACGACGAAGACTTTGTCGGTGTCGAAGGCACCGCCCTCTTCTCCGGTATCTGCACGATGAACCATAGCTGTGACCCGAACTGCACCGTCCTTTACACCAAGGACGGATCCGCCCACGTCTTTGCCGTGCAACCGATCAAGGTATGTCTATCGTGTACTAGTATCCTGTATCTCCTACTAAAGCAATGTGTAGGAAGGAGATGAGCTATGTATCTCGTACATTGATGTCGATCAAAACGTGCATGAGCGTCACGAGTGTCTACGTGAGTACCAATTTACGTGCACTTGTCCTCGTTGCCAGGAAGAATTATGCGCGTGATCTCTTTTCTATGTATTCCGACATCTTGTCGACGACCAAAGCAACAAGCAACCTTTGTTTCGTTTTACTCTCCAACCTTATAACTTGTACGTACCTGCTGTTCCGTTCACACCATTGAAGACGTACGTATGATCAAGCGGAAGGAATTGGCGAGTGATTACTTTAATCGCTTCTTGAGATGCCACGCCACCCATGAGACTCGCGACGGTATGTAGCTCAGCTTCACAACTGCGTACGACCTCCATCGCATGGGCTCTTGTAACCCACGTCGCCAGCTTCGAAGCACCGGCACCTGATCCGTTCGTCGCGATCGACTGAGCTTTGTCCACTAGCCATAGCTGTTCTTGTGTCGCGCTTTCTTCTGAACTGCCTGGATCTCGCTGGAATTGCTCTGTAAAGGACGATGCAGCACGTAAGAGGAGGTACCAGATGAGTGGTGATTGCGTCGAGTCTTCATCTTCTTCGTCAAAGTCGCTTAGATCGACACAATCCAACTCTTCTTCAATCGACCGCGTCTGAATGATCGCGAGGTTATAGCAGTTACTACAAAAGTCTCGCGTTTCATCCATCGAAATATGACATGGTATCGATAGTCGCTGACATAGATCGAGCAAGAGGATATGCACCTTGGTCGCATCTTCCTCTGCTTTCATCTTGTACACACGCTGCAACGCGATGTATCCGTCTGTGGATGCTGTCATATCCGGTACGACGCCCGTTACAGGGAGCATACCGTCGTTTTGGTCCACAAAGGTGGCTACAGCAGTTGCTAGGATCCAGAAAGCATCGGTTTGAGCTGTCAAGGTCATGCTTTTCGCCCGTGACAGGACGTCCTCTACTTCCGATGGGATGATCGGAGGAGCATACGCTTTGAAAGCGTTGTCCACGGCTTCAGTGAAGTTGACTTCGTGTCCTTCTGGACCCCATGCCATGCTTTTCACCATCTGTCGAAACTCTGCTTTCGTATCAAAGGTGGAAGGCAGTTGGCCGTCATGACTTGACTTCCACTTACTAATTGCTTGGAGTAGTAAAACGACAAAAGGAACGTGAGCATGATCGATAGTCGAGAGCTCTGTCAGTTTAAAAGAGTTGGCAAATTCTTCTAGAGCTGGGAACGGACGAGAGAGGCGGAGTTCTTGGATCGGGGGATCTGGCTTCGTGTCTAAGACGGCATGTTGCGCGACTTGAAGCCGGTAGTAGCCTAGAAAACCCGTGACATTCACCATCTATTGCGTTCAGAATTAGAAATGGATCAGATTAATGGGAGACGTAGGATATGTACGATGAGAGGAATGTTTTTTTGTAGGCATAGACGACCTAGTTGACGCGTCGTGGCTTCATCGTCCACTTGGGAAGCAATGATAAGGTTAAATTGATCAAAGTACTCCGGTTCTATGCATTAAATGGCTTATTAGTTGCCGATTCTAATAGATCGTGTCTATAAGACAATCGCATTGATGTACCTGACTGGACTATCGCACGAGGATCGGCGACCCGTGCATTTCCAGAGACGTCGGAATTCATTTCTAACAGTAACTTTGTCACGACTTCTGCTCGATAATTGCCAACATCATCTTCATCAACGAAAAAGTTATTCGTGACGTCGGCGTAGGAAACTGATTGATCATCAACAATTGTAAATTGCTTAACACCAGGAAGCACCAGGTTTTTCAAAGTTTCGGCACCAACGGCACTAGCATGCAGAAGTAGGACGTGGCTGCTCGCAAGTCGCTTCTGACCTTCGGCGCCCCATAAACGTAGTTGACGATCGTATTTGTCGGTACTCATGATTCCTGTTCGTGAATTCCTTGTCTTAGATCTCTATTTGAAGTGTTTCATTCGCTAGAATTAGATGATTTAAGCCAATAAAAGAGATGTATTTCTTGGAAGATGATCGTAGCCTTATTGCCAAGTCTACTATCACATGTTGCAGCATGGAGGCTGTATGTGTCGCTGTTTAAGATGGAAGGAACGTACTACAGTGCTAGTCATCTAAATTTTCATGAAGGCGAAGTTACCATCGTAATAAATAATCTTGAATGTTAATTTTAGTGGATATATCGAACTTTATAAATGAAATGTTGTTTATAATAATGTTGTAGTCGGTCCTATTTGGCTAGTGCTTTCCCCAGATCGGATTTCTAAACGAAACGTGCAATAGGCTTCCAGTAAAAAATAAAGTGTACTTGGATGGAGTTGTAGTATCGACAACAGCTTATTATCTGCCTTACTTGGGTTCATTTTATTAGCTGCATTAATTGTTTTCAATAGCATACGATCGCTTTACAAGACTAACGATTGCCATCACAGTTTCCTCCGCCACCACCAGGCTTATCTCCGCCACCACCTCTGCCATTGTTGCCAATCATACGAAGCTGTACGACACCAGTACCTCCGTAAACAGTACTCGTGCGACCGCCGTGGCGAACGTAAGGGTGTCCGTTGTTACTGTTGCCCGACCGACGTCGACAGCACGAGAAACAGATAGCCGAGGATATCATAACTATACATATGCCCAGCGCGACTAAGCCATACTCTAAGTCTTTAGAAACGCCAAAAGAACGATCGTCGTCATCAGAATCACGGTAGAAGAAACCGTTTTCATCGCCGATACTGCCAAAACCATCGTCACTTTTGGAATCGTAAAAAGCGTTACCATCAGTGGATTTCGCCGAATGGTTCCCGTTGTGTGGGCACAGGCATTCATCGGTTGAAGGCTTGCACACCGCATCCGTTGGACAGCAGCATGGACGACTAGTTCCTAGATTGTCGACCCAATCATAGCAATATTGACCACGTCCGCCTTTGTACGCTTTAGAGCAGTTGCCACCGTC
>JAADVB010000180.1:0-38846 GCA_023334545.1 Salisapilia sapeloensis | reverse complement strand
TCGCGCCAACGAGAACACGCCTCTAGTCTAGTGTCGATAATGCAGTTGCTTCGCCTTGTGCCTCCATCAAGCGTACGCTCGGGACTGCACGCACACACAAGCAGCTCAAGAGCAATGAATGGAAAGCTAGATTTTGCCATATACCCACTACTTTCCATCGCATCCGTCAACTTACCGATTAATCCAGTATCAGATAAAGAAAGCGTAGCCAGCACCCTCCATAGTCCGTAGGACCTTTACCCATGTGATGTGCTACCTTTCAAGATACAGGTACGAGATAGGTACGAGATGGGTTCAAAAATCCATCGAGGTAGAGGCTGCATGAGTAGCTCAGTTCCGATTTATCAAGTAGATGAAGACACCCACCTTGACGTTTGCTGCCATTGCATCAGCAGTATTGCTAGCTGTGACTCCATCCAGTGCAGAGGTCAGTGGAGAGAAGAATTCGGATATTGAGCTCAATGGCTGGTACAAGTGTGGGCCGTCCACCTTTGGCAAAGACCAGCGATGGGAGGATGATTCGCGTGACGAGGACTACTATCTCGAGACATCTTCTGGGCATCGGCGACTGCAGTCTCATGAGAAATTGACGAGTAGATTTCCATTTTTAAAGCAAGCAAAGGAGGTGATGCATGGAGCAGAGAGTCTCTACACGCAGCTAAAGGATAGTAAGCATCCGCATCACAAGCACCATCACAAGCATCATCACAAACGGCATCATGAAAAGAAAGCGACAGGTTATACTGACTCATACGAATCATCCAAGTATGAATGTGCTCAAGTACGTGTGCCAATGTGCCATGAAGGAATATGCTCCAGTGATAAGGAGATCGATCTCTTCGTGAAGCGAGTAGTAGCTGATGAGAATAAAATACCAAAAGGTGAAAAGCCGAAAGCTCTGTGGGTGCTGCAAGGAGGTCCAGGTGCGTCGTCTTCAGCGATGGAAAGTTTGATGGAGACCATGTACTCGGAACTAGATGGTGCTGTCAGCATCTACACGATGGACCATCGTGGCACCGCTCGTAGTCATCGTCTTGAATGCTCCGCCGTCGGAGCGATGAACATCGGTAGTCCGGATGGACCTCAGCTGTCTATCAATGAGGTGCCAGAATGCATTGAGGACGTTCGCTTCCAAATTGACAACCACACGGAAGCTTTTTCCGTCACGAGTGCTGCAACCGATTTGCAACTTGTTATTGAGAAATACCAAAGCGATATGGATGTCTTTGTCTATGGATTGAGCTATGGGACGTACTTGACGGAGAGACTCATCCACCTCGCACCAGCTCCTGTGATCGGCTATGCGATCGATGGCATCGTATCTGAGTCTGGAAAGACGATTGAAGAGAGGTCGACGTACTCGAATTGGGATCACGACATGACATCTGTCGGCGATCGTTTCTTGGACTATTGCATGGCAGACAGCTTTTGCAAGTCCAAGTTCCCTGGCGTCCACGATCTCTCCAAGTTCACTCGTGACTTGTACCAAGAGCTAGATGCTGCTCATAAAAACCATCCTGGATCGAACGAATGTGCTGATGTGTTGGCGAGTGGGACGGAGAAACGCCCGTCATACTTTTTGCGCTTTGTCATTGGAGAACTCTTGCTTGATCAGTCGGCTCAGCCCCTCATACCTGCTATCATCTACCGCGCGAATAGATGCTCAGAGAAAGATGTAGAGGCGTTTGAAGTGTTGGTAGAAGTGATGGGAGGAGAGGATTCGCCGGATGAAGGCTACGAAGACGTCATGTACATGTCAGAGATGTTGTACTACGTGATTGTCTTCTCCGAGATGTGGGAACACCCGACGCCTGACAAGGAAACGTTGATTGAGTGGTTCGAAGAGGGGATCGTAGGCTCCTATAACTACCAGACGCTGCCTTACTATTGCCTGTTTACTGGTAGCAAGGAGCAGGCATGCACCGACTTGGTGAACTTGCCTAAGTCGAAGCCACTGGTGTATGAGCGTGATGAGTACTGGAACGAAACGGCCAAGTTACCATCGCAGGCGACGGCACTGCTCATGTCAGGTGGGATGGATGTTCAGACGAGAGAAGACTATGGGTATCTCCAGTACAACAATATGGACGGACCTGCTATGCTGGTGCGCTTTGATGATGCGACGCATTGCACTGTGTTCACGACACCGATGCGCATGGGCGGAGCGACTTGTGCAGCTCGAATTTTAGCATCGTATGTCAAACAGGGTGGAGTGCTGGACAAGGTCGATACGTCATGTGTGGATGAGGTCGTTGGTATTGACTTTGGTCAAGGCAACATCGCTTCTGATCTATACTTTGACATGGCAGATCCGTATAACTAGACGCGCGAGGAACAATTGTAGCTACTTACACTCATAAAGCTTACGCGTTCATTCGATTCTAATACAAATCGCTTTCGTCTTTTAAACCTTGTTTTGTAACTTCCTCTGGAAAGCCTTGACCAGTTAGCTGTCCTGCATCGGTGATAACAACAGGATGCAAAGGCCGTCCGTATCGTGACCCGACTTCAGAAAAGTAAATGAGATGCTCGAGATCATCCGCGATGACTTGACCGAAAACAGTGTGCTTCCCATCACACCAACTAGCCTGATAGAGAGGTTACTATGGTGGAGACTACGCTAATAAAGACGTCGTACCGGTTCGAAGCAGATAAAGAATTGTGATTTGTTGGTCGAATCTTGATGAGCCATCGATACCGATCCTTTCTGGTGCTACTATCCAATGTGAAGTGCTTTGACAAGCATGACTTATTCCAAGGAAAGCTACCTTAAAGTAAAAGCTCTAGCAGGGGATCATATAGCTGGTCTTAGACAGACTCGAATGCAAGCGTGATAAGGGAGTATACCTCATCGTCGAAAGCAGTGAAGAAGGCAGACATCCCACCAAATCCATTACCTAGAGAATAAGGCATCGTCAATATCGATGGCAAGTATCGTGCTACTCGATCGAGGCAACCATGGGTAATGTCGCCTCCTTGCATCATGAAGCTTGGAATGATTCGGTGGAAACGAGTGCGTTTATACCATAACGACCCCACTTTGGCGCTTCCTTTACGTTCACCTATATCACACCATAGTACACGTTCACAAGTACTGGTATCCAGAGAGATCCAATGCTGGATAAACCTGTGCAGAGCATCCGAAAATTCTCCGATGTGTCTGGAAGCTCTTCATGTAAGAGCTGCATATACTGAGATAAGAGCATGCAAGATAGCTGATGGATTTTATACGATTGCGAACCTCGATGCGTAGTCGCCTTGAAGGTTGATCACCAACACTAATGTCGAGGAAAACTAAAGGTGGACCTGTTCCTGACTTCATTTTAAACTCATCTGCACTGCGAATGGTAGCATTAAAAGCCATTTCGACTACTCGTACTTGAGTGCAGTAGCTACAACGACTCGTACGAAGTCTATTTTTGTATCGACAGCATGAAGGAGCAAGATGTGCCGTCGACGATTCTGTCTTCAGCAAGTCGAAAGCAACAGCAGGATGACATCGAGGTACATTTTACCGTCACCTAGATTTGATGCTCTTTACTGCTTTTGCTCATGCTTCTGGCGAGTAGAAACTGGTTAAATGCCGCCTTCGATCTGAAATTGAAGCGCGCAAAGCAGTTGAAAGTACGATGAAGCGAGCTGTTCATGAAGCTCGAGAATTAAAAAAGGAGCTTGTATTGCTTCGACAAGAAAAGGAAGAGCTCAAGGCTCAAACACAACAGCATATTGCCTCTGTCGGTGCTAGACAAGCTGAGAAGGTGGAGACCGAATCAAAGAAGGTAAAGTCGATGGAAAGGAAGTTCGAACAAAAGATAAACAAGTTGAATGGTGAAATAACTAGTCTGCAAGAAGAGAAGGTTGCTGCTCTTCAAACTGCTGAGGCTCAGAATAATCAAATTGACCAACTGACAAAGGCTTTGGAGGCAAAAGATAAAGAACTGGTAACGTCCAAGGATGAACTGAGCAAGTTCAGGCAAACTGCGGCGGAAACAAAAGACAAATTAAACAAAGCTCTTCGAGAACGAAATAGTGAGAAAAAGAAAGGAGTGAGTGAACGTGAGGAGCTAACTAAAACGAAAGACTTGCTTAAACAGGAAACAGCCTTAGTGTCACAGCTTAAAGCGAAAGTAGAAAGCGAAAGACAGCGTATAACTAGAGAATGGAAGCAAAAGCTAGACGCAAAAGAGCATGCTTTCGTTGAGCATAATCAGGAGAGCAAGAAGACCATCGAAAATCTCCGGATGGATCTAGAACAGTCCCTGAGGGAAAAGGGATCATGGGAGTTACAAAGATGCCAATGGCAGCACATCAGCGATAGACTTCAAATGCTGTACGAGGATGAGCTAGGAGCAACTATGGAGAAAATTCAAGCAATGCGTGGAACCATTACGGAAATGAAAGAGAAGCTGAGGGCAGTGGAAGAAAGAAGTTTGCTTAGCAGGGAAGACCAGCTTTCTACTTCATTTGAAAGGGCCAAAGTTGTAAAGCTGCTTAATGATATTCAAACTACGATTGATGCTGCCGACACGCGTGCAGTGAAAGCTGAAATGGCACAGACAGAGGTCCAGGACAAGTTGAAACTCGTGGAAGAAGCATTGTTGACTAGAGGGATCACCATGGAGTTTTTGTTGAATGCCTCTCCTAGTAAAGAAGCCAAAAAGGCGAGTGGAACAAAAACTCACGCGAATATCTCACGACTATCTAAGGAAGGAAAGTTAAAAAGGAAAACTGATAAAGACTCTACCGGCACTGTACTGCCGCCACTACTCGGCAGTGCTCGACAGCGACCGGAACAAACTACAACCCAAAAGGCAAAGCGTATACCTATCAAGCAGAGCTCGACAACGTCTAGAGAAAAGCATGCGCTTGTAAAACATCCTAAAACGAATCAAGAAAAGATATAGTTTGGCTATAGGTTGACTATAGGTATAACATTGAAGTGGCATTTAGTATATTTCGGACACGAAAATGGACACTAATCAGCAAACGAGCCCAATGGCATCGGCACCGGCGCTCGCAGTTCTTGAAGAGCACTACGCAAATGCTCGTCTTCTAAAATGTTGTCCATCTATGGACCTGATTGCAGTACTAACCGAGGACGGTAGTCTTGCAGTGCATGTAAGTTTACAAGGTTGATTCGACTACTCCTTACGATACTTATTGTATTATGTATGGATACAGCGAGCTACTTCATGGCAAAAGTTAGTTTCTGTCGCTGCGTCGGACGCTTTATTTGACATCGTCGCACTGGAATGGAGCCCGAATGGACTCTTTCTCGCTGTAGGTGGAGAAGATGGTAATCTTGTTGTATATGACATCGAAACAGGGCAGCAAACAGCATCGTGTGGTACCTCACGTCATACATCGCGTCCTTGTCATCAGCATACAATTACTTCATTATATTGGACTTCAATTTTGGCAGTAAATAATAGCATTAGCTCTGATCTGGATAACCCATTGTTGGACCGGTCATCCCGGCTGCTGCAGCATGTCACTTCTGGCGGCGAACGCCATACGAAAGCTATCAAATCAAAGGAACAGATGAATATATTGACCAGTGTTGATGAGCAGGGATACATTGGTATCTGGTGGGATGGAGAACTGTGTTTAACGATGCTTCACATCGAAGACTTACTCGACAGCCCAACGCAGGAGGTTAATGAAGAAGTCTCACGTGTTGCTGATGGCGCTTATGTATCCCAAGATCTCTCCATGCTGCATGTTATCTTCCATATATCTCAAGCTAATGTCGAGACCGACTACCATCTTATATCTGTCGAACTACGTGCGATGCAGACAGCCATGCAGGATGTCGCGTCCATCGCACATGTTGCTAAGGAGGTAGACGAAGCATTGGAAGCAGCTGATGCAGCCTGCAAAAAAGTCGTGACTGAGTGGAAGAACGCGACAAGAATTTTTGAGCTCAAGATGGGGCTACTCGGTTCCGTGTACGAAAAGTATGGTCGCGACACGGCACCTCAGATGGATATGCTGTCAGCGTCGATGACAGGCGTAATGACGCCACCGTTGGAACAGTATTTTGCTCAGGACATTCAGGAAATGAGTATTGTTCGTATGCAGAAAGCAATGTCGAGCGGCTGCTCGACTTTAATGGAGCTCATACGAGACAAGATCAAAAGTGGTTTAGAAGTAATGCTCTTCCATTTAGGAGAGCTTCGTGGACGAGTTCGATGGAATGAAAAGAAGGAGAATAATGTCTTTGCTTTAGACGATAGTTCTATAGAGATGCTTCTTCATGGATGTCGAGAGATGCTTGTGGAAATGGAGAGTTTAGTAAAGGCTTTGCATACGACGGCTTTGGACTTTGAGATCCTTCTTCGATGGCTGTCGAATTGTATTCGAGCTCAGTCAAGCTCAGACACTGCTCCATCTTTCCATTCCACCGAGAATGTTTCCAACATACATCGACTTCAGGCGTTTTTACAACGGGCTGCCAAGGTCGCATATGCATTTTCAGAGGACCAAACGCAAAGATTTAAAGTCGAGCCGACGTTTGGCAATACTGTCTCCGAAATGATACGAAAGCTTACCAAAGGATCGAGTCGTGTCGGGTCGATGCGGCATATGGAACAGTTACATCAAGGATGGTCTCAGTTTATGCAGCAAGTGACTCGCACAATTGGTCGTATGGTCACTAGTGGAGACAAAAGCACCTTAGATCTAGGAACAAATATCCGAACGCACAAGTTTTATGTTGGTCCTGTGCCATCGGAGGACGATATGGTTGACAGTGGAAGCGATAGTGATGACGGTCCGGATCTGATCGATCCGATCGAAACACTGTGGAGTTCACTTCGTCATGTCGTCGATACAGAGAGTAAGCATCGCGATCGTGAGACCCTGATGGGTGTTATTCAAAAGGATGGATCACTTCTCATTCTACGGCAGAAGACCGGGCATGTCATACAAGAAGATATGACCGCGTGGGAAGCTGTGCTCTACAGCACTGGAGTTCTACTAGAGACATTTGCATTCTACGCTATAACCGCTTCGCATACAGTTCGGATCGCTGCCATCACATGTGAAAAGAGTGATACAGATAGTGATCACAAAGGTAGCTTTCATACTCTATGCAGCGTCGCTTGATTGAATAACCAGAATGTAATTTGTATATAGACGTAATCTATGTCTACGACTGCGCACTGAAGCTTACTTCAGACTCGACTTCATCAACTCAAGTACAGTCTTTTTCCTGTTGTACATACTATACACCTCCATATTCACACTTTACATCGTGTATGTTGCGACACTTGGAGCAGTCGGACATTGTGACTTGCCGTGAGCAGGAAGTAGAACACTTTCCAACTGACTTTAATCTGTCATCTACATATCCGGTACTTGATGCAAGTGGCGATCGAGGTCTAGTTGTCGTCGGCTCTCGTAGAGGTCGTGTGAGCGTTTATGATGCGGCAAATGAAGAAGATGACGAAGACGTGGACGAGGACGAGGATGAGGTGGATGAACAATCATAAATACAGCATTTTATATTTCTCTTATCATGGCGTGCTCGGTGGTTCGCTCGGATCTTCGCGAGGACTTATATATCCATCACCTGAAAGCAATCTATCAACAATGTCATCGATCCTTCTATGATCCACCGACTGCCGTGGAGCCATTGGTATGACGGATCGTAGTAATTGCTGCCTTCGCTTTTTGTCTTCATCCGAAGACAGGTCCATGACGCTCAAATCATTTACAGCAACTCGATGCGATGATCTTCTTCTGGTTCTTGGCACTGACTTGATGTGCAGTTCGTGCTCAACTTCATCTTTAGAGTGTGCCTCCGATTTGTCTTCCTGAGCTCGAGCTGCAAGTCCGTCCAATATACTCCTAGCAGGGCCATCCTTCGTGCTAGATACACTTGCTCTACCTACTGTCGAATCATCTCGAGGTGAACCTACACTCATCTCGACAACGTCGTTTTGTCCGCTTTGGTTCGCCGAACAATTATCATGTAAATACTCGCTTTCGTCCGCATTTCCACCGCTGGTTTTGCCAAAGGTATCGGACCTTTGCC
The DNA here is from genome assembly GCA_023334545.1 of Salisapilia sapeloensis. Lineage (NCBI taxonomy): Eukaryota > Oomycota > Peronosporomycetes > Peronosporales > Salisapiliaceae > Salisapilia > Salisapilia sapeloensis. The sequence goes on along the minus strand of JAADVB010000180.1, from coordinate 30,808 downwards.
CCAAGATCGATACTGCGTTATTGTTTTGATCGCGCTGGACCTTGGTTTGCTGTTTCTGAACCGACTTGAGAATGAGCGCACTCACTTCTGTCATGACTTCCGGAAAGTAAAGCTTTATATGCTCCAAAAACTTCCTCGGTAAAAGGTATGTGCCGCTGGCTTTCAGTGCGAATACGTTATACTTCGCAATCTCATTATCGAATGATTCGTTGTGACCAAAAAATTCTCCTTGGTAGATCCTCGTGGTCGCACCAACTTTCTGGGAAGCGTTTGCATGTCTTCTTCCGAGGGACGAATAACTGCTCGCAGTTGAAGGAAGCGTTACTTCATCTTTTACTGGTTCTTTGGCTATGACAACGCCATGGATGAGAAAAAAGATGCCGCTGACCAAGTTTCCATTGTAAATGAGCAAGTCGCCTGGTAAGAAATATTGGGGCTGCATCCTTGGCAAGATGAGCGACAGAAACCATTTCGGTTTCTTCTCAAAGAAGCGAGTGTTGGAGAGGATACCATTGTTTAAGTACAGAATCAGTTCGCTCCGAAGGGAGTGCGAAAGCGAATCGAATAATTGCTTTTCATTAAACAGCGTCTTCTCGCCGTTGAGGAAACGTAGATGCTCATGGCAGGCTTTGATAAATTCACTGGACACGCCACGCTCCTTGATATACTCATTCACACGCTGACCCATGTTGCGCTCTCGATTTGTGAGCGATTTGGAGTTGCTCACCACTTCAATGACCGTGCCCACGACATAAGCAAATACTGTAGTCCCACCGATCATGACGATCGTAGAGTACACTTGCTCATAGATGTTGATAGCTACAATATCTCCAAAACCAACGGTCGTCATGGTAGTTGCCGCCCAGTACAAGGAGGCAATGTAGCGTGTGGCGGTGGAATTCTGTTCTGTTAACGGAGGTGTCGAATGCTTCAGCCATCCATCGTCCAGACTGTCTATGGCAATATAATGCCAAAAGCATCCGACATAGTGGGCGATCACGAATGTCGGTAACAGTATCTTCAGTAGACGAATGGTGTCCGTATTCACATCAAACTCCGAGGCCCACTGCGCCGCTACCTTGAAAAGTTTGGAGATACGCATAAGCCGAAGTAGTTTAATCAGTTTGATGGTACGAAATAACATAAGCGAGCGTAAGTGCTCCGAGGATGCCACGGAATCCACGATAACATCAAATGGGATGGTCGATATAACATCGAGAAGGAAAGTGGTTTTTAAATAATGTTTGCGAATGTCAACAACGTTTAAGACTTCCACGCCAGTTTCGTCGACGTAGCTTGTAAAGAAGCTGATCAAAATGTCGAATAGAAAGCAGCAATCGGCCGTGCGATCAAGTACAATAAGATGCATCGTGTCTGCCAAATCGAAGGATATACGAAATGGTACCGAGAGAGCAATAAAAGCAACTTGGATGCCTATGAAAACATCCCATGCGATTCGCCACTTAGAATAATGGCGTATAATAGACCAGTGAGGCCCATCCTCTTCTTCATTTATACGCGAGGCTGTAAATGGGTGAATTTGTTCCAATGTATGTTTGGCCGAGTAAGACTTGCGGTGCCGATATTGAGCATAAAGCTCCGGACCTCTCTGTGATTTCCTCTTTGAAGAGCGTAAAGAGCCTTCCTGGCGCACAAGTGGCTTTCGAGGTCTACTTGCGCTCTCTGTGTATCTGTCATGCAAGATGATGGACAGATCTCGTAAGTAGTGCTCTGCAACTTCGCATTTTGGAAGTGCTTCGATCATGTCAACGCTGTGGATAGCATATAACTCTGTCTTGGAGACAGATCGATATGTGTGCAAGTAGCGCTTACGGTCCGTCACAAGGTACTCGATGCCGCATATGTCACCTGTGGTAAGACTACCAACGACCAGATTTCCTCGCAAAGCGTCCACTGTTCCATTACATATAAAGTAGATCTCTTCCCATACACTTTCAGCGTCCACCAAATTTTGCGTCGGGCCGAGTAATATCGGGCGTAGCTTTGGAATGACTTCGATGAAAAAGTCGACACTAGTGGCACCAAAGAATGGAAACGTGTGGACGAACGAATCCATCGAGGAAGCAAGGATTTCATATTGCAAGCTCATGGGAAACTTGTCCAGTAGTTCATCTTCATCAAATACCGATCGGCGATTCCAGTGATACTCGAATTGCGAAATGATCCGTTGTCGCATTCGTCTTGGGATATTACTCTTCGATAAAAACTCTTTCGTTTCCTGTACTTTGTTGTTCATTTCGGCACCTCGTGGATTCAAGTTGTCTGTCAGCATTTGAATATTTGCAATGATGAGACCGACGCACACGGAGCCGAGACATTCGACAAAGATCGAGTATATCCTTTCTCCGTCTGTGACTGCTGTGATATCTCCATATCCGACGGACATCATGGTGTTGGCAACCCAGTAGAAGCTGACAAGATACGTATGCTTCAGTCCATCTGGATAGTTACCAGTCACCCAGTTTGACCCAGTTGTATCCCACGTATAGAACATGTACCACCCGCAAGAGACAAGGTGTATGATAAAGATAATGACCATGAGAGATCTCATTGTTTGCAAGACATGGGCGTTCAAAGCATTCATCTGAACGGTTTGAAATGTCCGCTTGAGTCGCAGTACTCGAATGAGCTTTAGCAGTCGAAAGAGGCGAACAGTGCGAAAGAGTTTGAACGATAGCAAGGATGAATTCCCAGTTGATGCAGCTTCAATGAGTGAGTCCAACGGGAGGCACGACACGAGGTCGACAAAAAACCAACTTTGAAAGTACCGCCTAGCAATCTTCCCATACTGATACACAAAGACGTCGTCGTCGTAGAAACCTGTGAAGAATGTCAAGACCATGTCTAGTCCAAAGCTAGCATCAAAAAGATAATTGAGTATCTGTTCCCATTGCTCGAGTTCAATCGCAAAGCCGATTCGATAGGGCACCAAGATGATCGTATAAACGATAATAAGTCCAATCCACAGATCCCACTTGACTTTCCACGCCGCTTTCGGCGTAATCACCCATCCATAGTCTTGCTGGACCAAGTTGGATGGGAGTGGCTTTACAGACTCAAAGTCTCGATGCACTCGTCTCATACTTCGAATCGTCTTGGGATTTGCATTTCGTAGATCCTTCCGACCCGGTCCGATCTTTCGAACATGCTGCAGCAATGAGCGTGCGCTCTTATGGACGAACGTCCGCAACGGTTGTCCGGGGTGCGGTGGTGGGCGCATCGGTCGTGCACCTGATGGCGGGTAGTCCATGTTTCCGACTTTCATCGCCGCATGAAGTGTCAGATCGTTACACCCATCGTCATCTACTTTTAGAACCAATCTGGACCAAGCAGTATGTAAAACTGAGCTACCGTTTTTATTTTTGGTTATCTAGAACGGCATGCCGCCGCCATTGCCACCGCCAAACATACCAGCCATATTCGCCATGGCGTTCGGGTCGCTCTGCATCTGACGCATCATCTTCATCATGTTCTGCGGACCGCCCATTTGCTGCAGCATCTTAGGATCCATGGCCTTCGAAAGCTGTTGCATGACAGCATTCGGGTTCCGCTGCATCTGCTTCCCAAGTGCCTGATCACCGTTCTTCATGAGCCCACTCTTGCCCATGCGACTGACAACCGTCGAAAACTGTTTGTGGCACTTGAGCAAAAAGTCAACTTCGAAAGGCTGGCAGCCAGAGCCTTTAGCCACACGTTCCTGTCGAGAAGAAGTTAGCTGCACCTGTCCATCCAGCTCAGCGTCCGTCATACTGTCCATCATGTAGAGGAATCGACGGAGTCTCTTCGATGCTTCTTCCTCGCCTCCTCCGGCACTCAGCATCTGGTTCATGCCTTGTGGCAGTCCTGGGATCATCGACATAACTTTCGACAGAGGTCCCATCTTCATGACACTCTGGAACTGCTTGTACATGTCACGTAGGGTAAAGACTCCTTTCTGGAATTTTTCCACCATCTCTTCTTGATTGTCGAGCATCCCGCTGCTCTTGACTTCTTCCATCAGTCCTTGCATGTCGCCCATGCCGAGCAATCGACTGACAAAGCTTTTCGGTACAAACGGTTCTAAATCAGCAAAGTGTTCGCCAGTACCGTAGAAGATGATGGGTGAGTTGGTCGCGGCGACGGCACTAAGGGCACCACCACCCTTGGCATGACCGTCGAGTTTCGTGATCACGACGCTCCCGACGTCCACGGCGCTACGGAATGCACTCGCTTGGTCGTGTACAGCCTGACCGATGCTCGAGTCCATCACAAAGACAATGTCATCCGGCTGCACTGCGGCCGAGACTTCCTTCATTTCGGCAAACAAATCTTCCTCTTGCTTGTGTCGACCACTCGTATCGACGAGGATGAGCTCATAGCCTTCACGACGGAACTGCGAGACACCTTCTTCAGCAATACGCACGGGATCGGCTTCCGTGTAGCTACCGTAGAAAGGAATACGGAGCTTCGTGGCGTTCTGCTTGAGCTGGTCGAACGCACCAGCACGGAATGTATCTGCACAGACCATACTAGTCTTCCATCCCTTTCGCTGGTAATAATGCGCGAATTTACCAATGCTCGTGGTCTTACCACTACCTTGTAAACCGACAAACATGACGACGTTTGTCTGGCCCTTGCGCATCTTATAAGGCTTTGCTTCCGGTTCCAACATACGCGTGAGTTGATCCATCACAGCCTTCTGGATCAGTCGGCGGCGGTTCACACCGGACGCCGAGTCCTCTAAATTCACTGCGAGCTTCACATTATCTCGCAGCTCTCGGACGAACTTGACCTGTACGTCGGCTTCGAGCAATGCCCCACAAATCTCTTTAAGTATATTATTAAAGACTTCATCGTCGACGACTGTCGACCTGTTCAACTTGGCTAGAGCGCCCTGTAGACGTGTCCCGAGCTCGGCTAATACCATGTCTCCTCCTCGCTCCTGTGGTCTTATTTCGTGTGGCAGAATGTGCTGAATAGTCTCACGAAGATTTGCAAGTGTTTCTACGGGACAAACTTCAAGGTCATGTTGTAGCCGACATACAATCCTGAAGAGAAGAGCTGTAGGATCGCGTCCGAACGAGGTAGAACGCACTTCAGGATTTACTAGGACCATGGACACGAGTACGACGTCGCGGCTTGCAGTCGAAGCATCGAATGCTATTGAAAACTTCGATGATCTCGCGAAGCGCTTTGCTGGATATAAATTAGCCATCTTTCTCGACTATGATGGCACCTTGACACCGATAGTAAGTGACCCGTCGGCGGCACGCATTACGCCCGAGGCGCGTGCGAGCGTCGAGCGTTTAAGCGAGCTCTTTATCACTGGTGTCATCACTGGTCGGTCACTAGAAAAGATCCAGGAGTTCATGAACATCCCACAATTGTACTATGCCGGCAGTCACGGCTTCGACATTGCCGGACCGAACGGCACGCCATTGAAGAACCAAGTTGCGGCAGACTTCTTGCCAGACTTGGCTGGTCTCCGAGACGATTTACGGGAAGGTGTAAAAGATATTGAAAACGCCGAAGTGGAAGACAACTTGTTCTCCATCTCGCTCCACTACCGGTTCGTCTTTTGCTTTATAAGATACTTCACCCCATGGCTAACGAGTCAATAGGAACGTCGACGAGGCTTTACATGACAAGATTGCAGAGATCGCATCGTCCGTGGCGGAAAAGTACCCTAAGATTCGGTATATCCTCCCTCTATTAATTCCTTCCATCGTCTCCTGACCGATATGTAGCTTTAACCAGGGTAAGATGGTGCATGAGTTCAAGCCCAAGATCGATTGGCACAAGGGTGCTGCCTTGAAATGGCTCTTGTCAGCTCTTGAAGTCGAGGACACGAGCAACGTCTTCACGATTTACATTGGCGACGACACGACGGACGAAGATGCTTTCCGTGTCCTTCGATCGCCCGACGATCCGTCGCATCAAGGCGTCGGTATCGTCGTCACGGATACGAGTAAAGACACTGCTGCTTCGTATACGCTAAAAGACTGTGAACAAGTGCATGAATTCCTACAGCGCTTGATTGCGCATGGCGAGAGTCTCTAGGCCTAAGTAGATGAATCTACATCGTTTCAAGATTTTCACGACCTTGTGCTTGCGTTTACATCGTCACTTGCTCATCTGCCTAGTACTTGTCATGCGTTCCCTCATCCATACCGTTTCGAAGCGTCTCCTACCTGCCTGTACTTGCTTTCGTAGCTCTGCAATTACTAGACAACTGATGTATTATGCATAGCGAAAGCGTATGCTCGACGCTCCTTGTCGACTGCTGAGCGCACTGTAACGTGTCCATGCCTCCATGACAAGTGTCTGTGTTCTCACTGCTTTGTATGCATAGCTCAAAGCAATGGATGTGCAGAACCCAGAGTACTTGACGCTCAAATGGGATGACGGGAGCAAAGACCGTTTCCACTTGCTCCACCTCCGGACGTGGTGTCCGTGCCCCAAGTGCCAGCATGAAACTGGGCAGCGACTGATTAATAGCAACGATATTGACAGGAAGAAGCTGGACGTGGAAGATATTTTTAGTACGTATGTCTGTCATGTGCATGGGGATATAGACTCATCTCTTGCTAGTCAAAGGTCGATCTCTGCATGTCGTGTGGAAGCCAGATATGCATGAAAGCGTCTTTGACTGGTCCTGGCTGCAAGAGAACAGTTACTCGGATGAAAAACTAGAACAAGAGGCAAAGGATATGACGACGACAAGTCTACACAAGCAGGATGAGATCCCGCAAGTCTCGTATGAACACGTGATGGACACGACAAACAAGGATGAAGGGCTATTCCAACTACTCCATCGCATTGTCGAACACGGCTTTGCTGTCGTGAAGAACACTCCGTTGGAAGAGAATGAGGTGAAGCGGATTGCTGAACGCATTGCGCCGCTCTCTCATTCGTTCCAGTACGGAGACGTCTTTAACGTGATCGCGGAGCCGGACCCGGTGAACATTGCTTATACGTCGAATCACTTGCGTCATCATCTAGATCTAGCCTACTATGAATCTCCTCCTGGACTACAGTTCTTGCATGCGCTGCGATTTGATAAGAATGTCCGAGGTGGCGACTCGACGTTTGTCGATGTCTTTGCCGTCGCGAATGAATTACGTCGTACGTATCCACAGTACTTTAAGACATTGTGTCGTGTGCCTGCGACGTTCCAGAAGTACAATGTCGAGAGGAGTAATCCGACGATCATGCAGTATCAGCGACCGCACATCCAGCTGAATCATCGAGATGAAGTTATCGCGGTGCATTGGAGTCCGCCTTTTGAAGGTCCTTTAAAGGTTCCATTCGAGGATGTCATGCCTTATTATGAGGCGTATAAGGCTATGCATGATTTGGTCGAAGGAGGCAAGTTCCTTGTGCAATTCCGACTCGAGGAAGGTGATACGGTCATTTTCAACCAACGCCGTGTTCTCCATGGACGCAAGGAATTCTCACTTGCTTCCAGTGGAGTGCGCCATCTCCAAGGAACGTACGTGAACATTGACGATGCTCTATGCAGATACAATGTACTACGCTACCAGCTCCATCAGGACGATCCGACATACAAGAACAGGAGAGTGGGCAATGGGAACTTCTCCTAAAGATCGCATTTGACAAGCAAGTTCCAAATAAAGCATTCCGATTGGTGCGATTACCCTTTCTATCGGTTCCATTAGATAGGAATTAGAGTAATTCGACGGCTTTAAGACATCCGGACGCCTAGGGCACATTGTGCGATTGGGCGGGAGCCGAGGCGTCTTTCATCGGTATTTACGTCCGCTAGAGCTTTAGTACACGTAAAAAGTCGACAAGTCGATAGTAGAAGTCTTTGCGCTATACATTGCCGGATTATAATATGCAGGAAGCTAGCATGCCAATGGAAGAGCATGCCAAAGCAGAAGCGTCTGCTCTGCGTGTGGACACTAGCAGCACAACTGATGTCATATCGGAGGAAACTATGAACACAGAGCTTCCAGATGATGTCTTATGTGTTGTCTGTGGAAATGAGACTACTGACAAGGATAAGCAGCAGTGTGAGACTTGCCACATCCACGTGCATGACGAGTGCGTTGGCGACAGCACGTCATTTAATTGCCAACTCTGCTCTCATGGTATCCTTCGTCAAGACGCTCAGTGTATTATCTGCTGCCAAGCAACTCCACATACTCTCCAAGTCTCGTCTTCTGACTCGAATGACAATACTGCCTCGCTCGTGCACTCGCTCTGCTCTCAGTGGCAATCGTACACAACAGATCGTTCGTCCACGTCCCTTGCATTCAATGCATTGCAGTCTCATTGCTATATCTGTAACTCTGATAAAGGCCGTATGCTCCGTTGCCGTCTCATCGACTGTGCTCGTTTCTTCCATCCGCATTGTGCCAAAGGCGATAAAGCGTACATGTCTTTAGACGTTCCATTCAACGCAGTCCACATCTATTGCGATCGGCATCAGTCGCCTCGCTTCGACATCACTACACTGTTATCGAGTCTGGCATCTACTGCCATGGACCGGTTGATCGGTTCTGACAAGCGGCAAGAGCTAGCTGATATCCGCGATCAGCTCCAAGACTACTCTTCCGTCATGAACGTCCTAGAAGACATGACAAAAGTACTAGTTCGGACGTGCATCGAAGGGAAAGAGAACTCCAAAAAGCAGCCAAAGGAGTTTCCAATTCGTCATCTCCAGGCACTGCAGCTCTATCTAGACCAAGTACGACAGCTAGAGTACGTGTACGACCTTTCGTCTCTTCATCTCGTACAAGACACATCTCTCCAAGCTGCGTTACGTTCTACCTTTGATCCATCGCGTCATATCGGTCGATTCAACGGCCCAGTCACACAGATCCACGCGTGTGACGTCTGCAAGGAGCCGATCCAGCAGCGACAGCACATCTTCCATTGCCAAGCTGGTCACGAGCAGCATTGGAAGTGCACGAAGCGGCAGTCAGTTGCACGAGAGAAGCCAGCGAGTAGTCCTACTGTCATGAATGGGAAGAAGACGATTTCGATGGTCCGATATGGCATGTGGGAGGAAGTGGAAGTACCGAAGGAAGCTCCAAGTCTACCGGATCGAATCGTTTGTTCTGTATGTAAAGCACCTGTCGTCGTGCACTCAGTCTTGGGTTCTCGACAGGATCAAAAGGATGTAGAAAAGTCTGTCAAGCGTAGTAGTTTTAAGAACGGAGGAGCTTATCTAAATCCGGTAAAAAGTGTCCAAGAAGGCGAGAAGCATGCACCGATTGGTAAAGAGAGTCGACGAGGTCGACGTCCACATTCGTTCTATGATACAGCCAAGGAACTGGCATCTATCCAGGCGTATGGCTGTCAGACGTCACCAGGACTGCAGCCACAGAAGATGGAGCGCGTGCACGTGAAGAAGACGACGCAGTGGTTAGGACATGTCCAAGAGGTCATCCGTCTGGCTTCCAGTCTGCCATCTACAGACGACACGACACAGCTATGGGCAGCACTAGCCGATCAATTGGAGAAAGCCAAGTCGATTACGAGACCAAACGATCCGTATGCTTTGCATAAACTCGAGACGGCGGAGACGATGCTTCAGCAACGTAAAGGTCCGGCTCTAGCGATCCTCCAGATGCTCTGCACTGAGTACACTCGTTTCGTGTACTTGAAGCATTCTCGAGCAGCGGAAAAAGTGGCGGCGGAACGGAAAAAACGGGAAGAACAGGAAGCTCGGAAGCGGAAGGAACAAGAACGGAAGCGACTGGACCGAGAAGCAGAGCAAGCGATTCGATCGCAGATGCAGGCACTGCGTAAGAAACGGAAGCTAGCGAGTTAATGGGAAGGAGATTGGTTTTAATTGTCCGAAAAATCGCTGTCCGAGTCCGAGTCGTTCGTGTTCGTGAGACCCATGCCAGCCTCGATGTCCTTCTTCTCAACTGCTGCCACGTCAAAGCAGCCATCACATACACCTCGCATCGTCTTCTTCGCATGCGTATACCTACGTATAAGTGTCAACGAAGTTTACAAGTAGATCTGATAATATGCCTACGCCATCTTGTTGCCTGGATTCGAGTTCTCGGGAATGTACGTGACCAGGAATAGTTTGCTGGCTTTACGCCCGTCCGAAGTGGAAAACTCGTGCTCGTAGACAGCATAGCGGCATTCTGAGTCTGGCAGTGCCTTGATAAAGTCAGCAAACGTTTTGCTACGTTCGCCCGTGGCATCCGGTACAATGTCGGATCCGACGATTTTAAAGAGTACATAGCGATATTGACGCTTCATTTTGAGCTGCTTGAACTCTGTCGCGACTTCTGCGGATGGTGTGATCGCTGTCGTAGCTGCATCCTCTGGTTTGCGAATGTACTGGTTCACCCCAGCAGTCTTCATATGCGGCTCGGCCATGCCTTCTTCGTTGTACGACCGCAGAGGACTTGAATGTAGAAGATGTTGCTCGAAGGTCGTAGGAAGCATACCGCTTTCTTTGACTGGCGTTGAGTATGGTGGCAAATCGACTGGTTTAGAGACTGAAGGTCGGCACTCCAATTCGCACTTTCGGCAAGTACTCGACGGGAGAAGCACTTAAACGTACGTACCGTCTTCTTATTCGTGAGCCACCACCTTTGTCATTCTAATATTTGCCCTTCCGCAGCTACATCATGTCTGACGACTACGCTTTTGAATCCACTGACGCCGGTGCGTCTGAGACGTACCCGAGCGAAGCCGGACAGATCCGCAAGGGTGGCTTCATCATGATCAAGGGCCACCCGTGCAAGGTCGTGAGCGTCTCGACGTCCAAGACCGGCAAGCACGGTCACGCCAAGTGTAACTTCACGGCTCTCGACATTTTCACGAACAAGAAGTACGAAGATATCGTGCCGTCCACGCACACCACGAGCGTTCCGTTCGTCTCCCGTGCCGAGTACACGCTCCTCGACATCCACGACGACGACTTTGTTACGCTCATGGACGAGTCTGGTGACACCCGTGAGGACATCAAGCTCCCGACGTTCCCGGAAACGTTCGGCGATGAGATCCGTGAGGACTTTGACGAAGGCAAGCAGCTCGTTGTCACGGTGCTCAAGGCCTGTGGCACGGAGCAGATTGTCGCCAAGAAGGAGGACACTGGCGCTTCCGCCGAATAAGCAGCTTTGCTGTTTTCATCTGTCGAGTGCACTCGAGATCGAACACGTTAAGAAAGGAGAAACAGGCATCGTGCTTTCCGACTACGTTTAGTTTTTCTTTCTTTTTCTTTTTTGGGAAGTAGCATGCAAGAACGAAATCGACTTGATTTGCTTTTATTCTCTAGTTCGTTTCGGATGGTACGGACAGGAAGAGGTAGACGAGTGTGACAGTTAGATGCACAAGTTCGTATAAGAGCTAGTCGTATCATACATTTAGTCTCGTATACAGGTAGGTAGAGTATGGTAGGAACCTTGGGGGCGAAGACACTCCAGATGAACAAATGGAAACGGAGCAAGTACACGACAAATCTACGAGAGAGATGAGATGCATATAAGAAAGAAAACGGGATAGAATGTACGTGTAGAAGACGAAGCGGAGAGACTGGTATAGGAAGAGGATGGATAAGTCTCTGGTCGTTTGAATCCATTTGGCGCCAAAAGCAAAGACGAGGAGAGGGCCGGTCATGACGTTGAAGAAAGTGAGGAGACCGACTAGACCTTGAGAGTATCCACTCAGTCCGTGATACGACTGACTAATGTCGACTGTTGTGACCAAATGGGAATTGCCCAGTGCAAAGAAAGCGGCGTGAGACATCACTACGATGAGCAGTGGAAGTGTAGCTGAGGTAAAGGTCTTTAACTTGAGGAAGTGGTCCGTTAGGACGATGTGAACGGCCAGCACAGCCATTGTTGGCAAGTTACTCTCGGACTGTACGAGGCAACACACTGTCCACAGCATCCTCTCCACTTGCTCTCGACGACTGATACTTGAGATGACCATGATGATGCCCATTCCCAAGATACACAAGTATACTAATCTAGCGTATGCATCGGCATCTAGTAGTATCAGCACTGAGGTACTGTCGAAGTTATTTGCTGCCTCTGCTTTTGCTGCATATGAACAACATCCATTCAACAGCATGGCTAGAAGGAAGCATCCTGCAGACAATTGGGACGACCACTTCGTCATCTTCTCTTTCCAAAGCAGACAGACAGTGATGACGATATAGTAGACAACGTCTGGGATATCATGGAAGAGTGGTGCAGTCGATAGAATAGAGAGAGAATCGTCAGCAGCAAACTCACTACCTGGTGTCTGTGGATCTACCTGGATGTCATTCAGCCTTCCAAAGTTAATCACTTGGTTACGAGCTCGTAACAGTCTGGTTGTGCATAAAAGCACGGCAATATGTCCTAGCACTTTGCTTGCACCACCTTTGCGTTCTTGTATGTGCGAAATGCCGGCTGATATCAGGACAGTGGTAAGAAGGAAGAAGCTGGTGGCATGTTCGTTTTCAATCGAAGAGCTAGATGATAGACTTACGACATGGATGCCACATCCAGCCACCAGACTAACTGCAAACAGCTTGTGCTCTTTCGAAATAGAAAATGATTTAAGACTGCCCGACATAGAGATGGTGATGGCTAATATGATGGAGAAGAGTCCGAGGAACACGAGCGGTTCATTGTACTCCGATCCGTCACTCTGCCCCACCATGTTCTGCAACTCTTGACAAGCGTCTCGAATAGAAGCAATCATCCTTTCATCCAACCCACCTTCTTCCGCCAGTGCTTTCTGTAGTGCTTGAATGGCCTCCGCATAGTCATCGTCAAAATCTGTCAAGCTAGAGGCATGAAATTTGATTGTTGCGAGAGAGTAGAGCTGCTGAAAGTTGGCATCAAGTGCCTCCAGGTACTGTCGCTGGCTGTCACAAGACTTGAGGATAATATCGTCAATAAGCCTCCCGGTGCTATGGCTTGGGATACGTAAACCGAAGAGTGCCGAAAGTGTTGGAACGATATCCACCTGCATCCTTTTCTTATTATAGGTCAAAGTGTCTGATTGCAGAGGTCTTCCGTCTCCACGGAGAAACATGAGCAGTGCAGAAGACTCTTCGACAGTCGCGCCACCGTGGTTGCCGACCTCGGACATACCGTGATCACTACATAACAAAATCAAACTAGGTAGAGCAGCGTCATTAGCTTCTTTTCTCTTTGCATCCTGGTTTTGAACGTCACGATAGATTTGAGCGACGATATCGTCCATCTCGTGTAGTTTGTCTTTCATCATTGACGACCGAGGGCCACGGAGATGACCGACATGGTCTAGACCTAGGTAGTGGAGTACTAGGACATCCCAGTCGTTACTTTTACTACTTAACATGCTTGGATCGAGCTCCTCATGAAGGTGACGTGTAACGTTGTTGTCTACTTGGACTGTGTCTCGAGCAAAGAATCCTGAGGTGGCATCTGTCCGCGTAAATGCAGATGGGAAGAGTTTGAGCCAAGTGTCGTCACCGTAGAAAACGATGTTGTGACCAGCTTCGCCTAGTAACTGGACAATGTTCTCCTCGTTCATTGCTGCCGAATTAAAATTCTTTAGCAAGTCGATGAAAGCAGGAGCTTTCCCGGTCACCAGGGCCTTCAGTCGTGGCATAGTCACTAAATTATGCAAGTTGATATGTACGCTATTAGTGGATACTACTATTCCGAATTATTCGCAGTAAGCACCTGTGGGAACGCTGGCGTATCCGATGTAGGCTTGAGCTTGATGGGAAGTTAGGAGATGTCGAATTTGAGGGACATATGTGTTGAGCTCTTGGTGCTTTTGTACATCTGCATTTTCATAGTGTTCATACATTGCGTCACTTCCAAGCACCATGTCGGCACGTAAAGCGTCGATCAGAACGACTACAAGGCGATCATACATTTTGGCACCACTATGATTCGCCATTTGATGCACATTTGATGCATTCGATGGAGCTTTTACCAATGTATATGGATCAAAAAGTAGTTCATTGAAACGTAGCAATCCACTTACACACCAGAATGCTCCCAGAGCTGCCAGGAGTGAGCTCACTGCAAGACGAACTCGCCGCTGCATGAATAAATCGTTTTGTTGTCACAATTCGTTGTAAGGGTATGTCATAGAAGACAAAGAAAAAAATTTACATTTGGTCAGCTAAAGTCACGATGAGGAGCTACTTTGGGCGCTAGCAACGTCCAAAAGAATAAAGCAATGGTACACCATTGTGTTACGAACTTTATCCACATTGGTACGGCGTTTAGTGAAGTACTATCGTTTTTATAAAATTAGCAGTAACTTGGCTTCAAGATTAGTATTGTAGATACCTGTCAGCATCCCAGTTCGTCAGCGCCATCGCCATGTAGATACCAGCTATACACATCATTGCAAAGAATTGCCAAGGATCTTTTCCAAAATGGCGTAGCTCTTGTAACGGCTCTTCACTCGTGCTTGGCATTCCGCTTTCTAGTTTTTTTACATTAATGTCGTCCACTGACAGCGGCACATCCCCAGCTGACCCTTTTTCTCTTACAAGCATATCCGATGTTGCCATAGACGTACGCCAACCGGTCCAGCTAATTGCAAATGCTGCCATAAGAGCCCCAACCACTACACTTGTAGTAGATTCTTCTCCTGACGCATTGGACGCATGGGTAGTCGGTAGACAAGATGAGTCTGGATGACTTGTAAGCGCTTGCCAGCACATCATTGTTATGTATCCAAAGATGATGCATGGTGGTAAAAGTCCCACTTCCATATAGTCTGACACTATCACGAAGAATGAATGCTATGTGAATCCATTACCACATGCTGCTAGCTTACCACATAGCGCTATCAAAACACATCCGGAAACTAAAGTGATCGTTGTGCATGCAACACCAATTGTACATTTGCTATAGTACATGTACTACGGACCGATCAATCGTTAAAAGTTTATAGCTTAGATAGGCAATAGATGAGTTACCAATAGGACGATTCCAGCCACGCTGACTACCATGGCAGCAATACACAGGACGAGGTAGAAACATTTCCTATATGTGCAATTCAGATGCTATTAATGGTTTCTCGAGAAGTAAGCTACGTACCACCAAATTAAATAGCGTCGCTCGCTTTTGCTTCCAGACTCTTCGGCTGCATCCATTTTAGCCAAAATCGTATCCCTCGTGCTGTCTATTACCTCGTTAGCTTGCCACTATTGACGATGAATGAAAGAAGATGCGTACATGCAACATCAACGATGATGATGAGTTGGAACAAAATAAAGATAGACGACAGAAACTTGGTGCATTGCGCATATCCATCAAAGAAAGCTGGCAAATGTGAGAATGAGGTAAGTAGGCTATTATTGCAGAGTTCATGCTTACAAGTAGGAATGAAGAATGTCGTCACGAGCACGAATATATACACTAGTGTTTCCATCGCGAAGAAAGCGACAATAGAACGAACGATGCGTTGCGGTGTGCCAAAGTAGCAGACAAGCGTTCGAGCAAAGAAGAACAGAGAGATTGAAAAGCTCGCTCGAAATATCAGTTGATGACCTTTGCATAGTTCTCCATCGCACTGATCAAACGTGCCAAACTGTGAAAGCTCGTCTACAGTCAAGATGAAGTAAATACATTATCCACTAGTTCAATCAGACAAAGATGTTCACCTTCACCAATGGATTTGATCAGTGAAGCGGCAAGCGCGTTCAACAGGAACAAAATCAAATAGGAGATTCGACCTGTGTCCATGGTCTGGTTTAGAAACGTTTCCCTTTAATTGCAGCCAATTCAAAAAGGGCCATTGTGTATAAATAGCAATGGACGAGTTGCATGCTAGATCACCGTGCCAAGGTGTAACTTCAAAGGAGTCAAAACTTATGATTGCTAAAAAAGAGTACACTATATTTAATTTCACTCATGATAATCGAATTGACAAACTCTGCGGTCGTTAAGAATTGCTGATCTTGTTTGCTACTTGCCGTTGGAAACCCAACACAACACTATAATATAACGTTCTTGCCAAACGAGGAGTACAAAGGTAAGTGATCGGTGGTGCCAATGGACACGCCGCTTCATACTCTTGGTTTAGCTTGTCTCTCGAGCTCCATTCTCTGCTATAAGTGAGGTTTCCATTGTCATGCTCGCTGTAGGATGATCTGTGTGAAAGCTGCAACATATAGATGACGTCACGGAGCGAAATAGGCCTGGATTGGTATACCCTTCGATGTAATCTACCATTTCGTCGATTTGAAAAAATGGAATTTTCAAGGCATCATACCGATCACAGTTTGCACGTACTCATTCTCATGCTTCATACTTTGCCTCACATAATACCGATTGTCCTCGCAACGAACACGCTCTTATTGGTTTTGGTATATTTCTGTTTTCGTCTCGGATCAAACCATGAGGAAATGATTTTCGAGAAGACTTCAAGGCACGCCTGGTGCTCGACATGTGCAAATTTGAAAAAGCGCGCGAAAGACTCGGAGAGCTCTTCGCTTTACTTGCGCTAGTTAGCTCTTCGCTATTATTTAGGAACAGACTATGTACAGTGGTAGATGAAATAGTTGATCGATATTTGCGACTCACACTGTACCTGTCCCAATGAATTAGCGAAGAGCTCAATGTTGCAAGTAAAGCGAATGACACTTCAATCTGAAGGGCTTCTGAGGATGTGCTCGACATCACTCCTCGCCAAGATATGACAGAGGAACGGACAATACATCTGAACGAGAATGTAAGAGTAGGACAAAGTATCAAAGACTTGAGCATTGATTCCAATTCCAATTCATCCTTGCTTATTTTCATAATACCCGAAACTTCCTTAATTCCCGATCATTCGCTCAACAAACATAACTGTAAAATATTAACTTGTAGCGATGAAAATGGCTTAGAACCTACGAATACCTGTGGGATGTCGAATTGGTCGGTGTCTTATACTTCATTAACTCGGTCGGTTGAAATGATCTTTTGCCATGGAGACTTGGTATCTTCGACGTATATATGCCTAAGACTGAGCTACTACCTCGGGTCTGATCCCCCGAAGCTGCTCCGGATGTGATGTTGCTGCCGAGCGCAACATTGAGCGTAGATAGATGACTAAACTCATAAATTTGTACATTCCCAAGAGCAGTCCAAGTAGACTTTATGACGCTCACGATAAAGGTTGTGATGCACCAAGCGTGTAGGCTTGCAAGCTGACCACGAACAGGACGACTTTAAAGTCATATCCTACGCTCGTCAGCCTCAGTGTATGTTATATTTCCTACCAAATATAAAGATGATTTTATTATTAGAACTTGCCGTTTCGTGTTTCGTATCCTACGCTTTTAGTACGGCTCTTCATAAGACCATGGCATCTTTCTTTCAAGGAGGATCATCCGTCGAGCTTCTCAGCGCTCAAGGCAAAGATCCAACATCCAAATGGAAATTACAAGGGAAAATCAATCGTGGTTTTGACAAAGTGATTCGAAGCAATACATTTGCACTCGCTGGTGGGGCGGAAACACGAATGCAAGTACCGAAGGCGTCATCTCTTGGTCTTGCCCATCGCTTTCTTGTTCTCCAACTTCAAATCCCCTTCACACGAAGCTTTGGGGTGGAAGTTAGCTTTTCTGACTTTCAAGGTGTCCGTCGACGACTTGTGTTCTCGTCAGCATTTCGAGAGACAACGCTCAATGCGCTCCACGTTCAAATCCCAATGACATCCCAAATCTCACGAAATATTTGGATGAACTTTGTTTTCGATCTCATGGCATTGATTGAGCTTTACTTTCCTGCAGGATGCAGCTATCGATGTGTTGAATCATTAAGCATCACTGGAACTTGCAAGCTCAAGCGCGTGTTTGTAATGAAAGATGCACCAACCAGCTCTGTCCTACTTGATCATCACCCTGCCATCGGGAAGCAAGCGCAAACCACAGATATTCCTCGTCAATTTGTTTTTGCTACTGGAGTGCGTAATCCAGTGCCGACAGAGTACTTCCTTCCACCTAATGATTCAAGCTCGAGCACTAAAATCGGATCAATGGATATTTCAAATACTCGTCAACCGACTGTGACAAAAAGTCGATTATCGCAAAGTGCCTCCACCCGCCCGAAAGTAGTCGAAGGAAGAAACGTTGTTAGACCTCAGACTCATACAGTCCGCATGCAAGATAGGAAAAGCAAAGTCAGTGGACGTGGTCGAAGTGAGAAAACAACGCCGAGCGGAAACTTGGGTATCAAGGATCTCTCCAGACAGAAAAGTCCATTCAATAAGCCGTCGTCGAACTCACCAGTTAGTCTTGCAATCCCTGAACGTGATCACCAAGCTAGTGGTAGAGAACTTATCGATAGTAGTGATTTAGTTACGGTGACAGAGCATACCGATTCGACTGAAGGTAACGTTGTTGAACCTTCGGTAAAGTCGGAAGAAGAAAGCGAGAAGGAAGAGGTCAAGCAGGAGGAGGATCGAAAGGATGATAGAGAAACCCGTCGACAAGAGATTTTCGACGAAATTCGACACAAGCTGGATGTGCTAGATGATGACGACGATGCAAGTGGTAAGAAGCATCATGATCGATTTATGATGCATACGAAAATACCAGCAACGGATGAGGATGTCTTTAGCATTCCAGACACTGATATCAAAGACAAGTTCGACAGGAGACGAATCCAGCCTATGCGATCTACTGGGTACGATACAAGCCAATCCATCTTTGCGTTTAGCACAAAGTCAAGGCCAGATGCAGTCTTGCAAGACGATCAAGACGTGGACGAGCATCCTTCACAATCTAATCTTTTCAACTTTGACTCGTTATTGAATACGGTTGAGCCAAAACCTTCGCTTGAACCAACGCAATCGGAAGAAGAGATGAAGGCGAATGAGCTAGCGTCTACTAGGGTTAACCACGGGGGTTTATTAGAGGACACTAAAGAAGTATCTGTCGATGAGAATGACAGTGACAGTGATGACGACGAAGAGTTGATGGAAATGTTAGCGAAGAAGAGAAATGAAAGGATGAAAAAGAGTGAAGTGGCGAGTTCAAATGGTGATAAATCTAAATTTGAAGATGCCAATGCTTCATATGCTATGGACGTGTACGATGATAGAAACGAAATACAAGGAGATAAGAGTGAAAATAGTAGTATTAATGAGGAAGATGAGTCTAGTCCGCAGTCAAAAGACGAGGATGGTCGCCGTATTTTTGATCTAGATTTATCGCAAGGGGACTTGGAAGGATTCTTTACAGACGTAGATGAAAGTGTGTCAATTGACCTTACAAATGATTTACAAGATGTCAGTGTCGAAGACAGTCGAGCAGACATAATGCTTTCTTCCGAGAGCCTTGGAAAACAAAAGTCCCAGTCAAGATTGGAAGTCAAACCAGAGAAGGCGGATCAAGTAGATCAAAGTGAGGAACGTGAGCGATCTGACGATGAAGAGAGTTTCGACTTTGGTAATTGCGTCCAATGCTGCCTGGATTACTCTACTTGTACTGGTTGTGCTTATGTTCGTGATACCATAGGAGATCTAATAGAGAAAGATGCGAGTCCTAGCAGAGATGAGTTTGAAGCACATCAACCAGAGAAGAGTGGCGACAGTCAAGAGTCTGCTGCAAAGGGTGAAGATGTCCATGTCTGGCGTAAGAGCAAGCAATGCGCTTCACCTGTTCTGGAAAGATCAAACCAAACGGAAGAGATGGATAGTAAAGAAGCGAATGAACGCATCAAGCGCCTGCTTCAGTCAACCGAGAGTCTGCGCACTGAAGGACGAAATAAAGAGAAAGGAAAATCATCAGCGGTTGCAAGTGAGTCGATTGAATTAATCTACGATCCGGTGTTGCGGTGCTACCACGACCCAGTGGCCAATAAATACTACGCGCTGAATTCTAACTAGTACGAGTTATAAGCGAGGTAATATAACGTACGATGCGGCATGGTTGTGTAGTATGTCGACCATCTTGCGTCCCACCTAATGACTGACATCGTCTGTTGTAGATACTTCATGTTCGCTGGTAATGGTAATGTAGCGATCTACTCATCGGAGATCGTGGCGAGGTAAGGTTGTGTCGGTCGATTATACAAGTGCATGTCTCGAAGTACGTCCTTGATGTGGCGTGGCTTGAACTCGTCCGGTAGTGACGACCAGAACTCGCGGTTCGACTGCAGTGTTTTGTACGCAACGACATCAACGTTATCCAAGATTTGTGCCCAAACGCCAAAGAGCGGAGCGACGATAAAGTCGAGGAACCCAACTTGCATCTTTTTTAGGACAATAGTTTCCCGGTCCATGAATGGCGACACGGTGAGATTCAACTGTTTCTCTAAATCGCCTTGAATGAAAAACTCTTCCACGACACGATCCGTCCACTTGAGCATGATCTCTCGATCTTTCGCGGGATTCGAAACATCACACGTGTGTAGAATCATTTTCAATAGTAGCTTCTTGTCCCCTACACTCTTAATCGCCAAGTCTTCCTCTGGGCCTGGTAGTATATTGGCTTTAAACAATGCGACGTCTTCAAAGTGCTTCGCCATGTCCGTAGCGAGTACCATTTGAATGAGCAAGTCGCGACTGTACTTAAACTCTTCATGAGAAAGGTTTCCTAGAATGTTCAGCTTGGGATCTTTCATGACAAGGAAAGACTGCGCTACGTGATAGTTTTCCAAGACGGCATGGTCATTATAGCGAAGAGCAATCTCAGACGCAGTGGAAATGTGGAAGCTATTGTTAAAGCCGTCATGCTTGAAATCGTGGATAGCAGCAGCGACGAGAGCCAGCGCCTTGTCAAGTGGTCGGAGGAAAGGAGAGAGTTCTGGCTGCATTAAGAAGTAGTATACAGTCTGCATGACGTCTGCTGCATGAATAGCATTATGGTAAGCGTTCGTGTCAACGTACCCTCGCTGGATTTCCATGAGGAAATGCACAAATACGAATGAGTCAGTCTGGAAAATTGTACTGGCATATTCCTTCAGTAGAAAATAGCCGAGGTAGCTCAATGCATTTCCTCCAGACAGCATTTGAACCCGAAAGATATCGAAAACCCATGCATCTGCGCTCTGAAGGAGGTTCTCGAGTTCAAATTCAGAAGCAGTGTCCAATGTCGGCATCAAGTCTTTCATCGTTGCACCTCGACCTAGCGATACTTTCCTCGTTCCACTTTGGGTGATATCATGACTGATTGATCCAGACGACCGGATCGACATTTTTGCTTTCGCTCTTGCCTGATCCTTTCCACCAGCGCTTTTCACATTTTGCTTATCATGCACATTGTCATTGGAATGACCGTTCGAAAGGAGTGCATCAGCATCCATTCCACCTTTTAGCACTTCACCGATCAGCCACTGCTGTGTCGCATCATCGACACCTTCACCAGCCAAGATGCCTTCATCTGCGTTATATAATCGATTATTCTTGATCGCATCGATGGCGTAGTGAATGTCCTGACGCAGTTCTTTGCGTAGCGCTGGATGGTACTGAAGTTCTCGTAAGACATTTAAAACTAGCTCGACTGGAGATGACATCTGAAGCTTGTGTGGTCGCTTAAGCGATCGCGATTGTTGCTTGAGACGTTCAAAGACAACGAGAATACGAAGGATGCGAAGTACTATACGTAGACGTAGGATACGAAGTAGAACTGTGGACTGGGACCCCGTCGCAGCGACAATGCCCATGACAAAGGAGGCAATGACAACGATGGCATCGAAGAGGATCCAGAAGTCTTTCAAGTAGACCCATCCAAAAGCAAAGAGCTTTAGTAGTAGCTCTAGCATCAAAATAGAACAAACTATAATGTCTGTTGTGTCGACGACACTTGTGTACACCTTGTGGTCAGCTTCGGACATGTCACTTTCATCAATGGTCAGTTGGAAGGTAACGAAGGCACCATAGAGTAGGACGATAATGACGAAAAAGAGTTCGACAGCTAGATGGCGCATGAACTCAGCCACTTTTAATCGCCACGGATGCATTGCTCGACGATGGCTACGTTGGAGTCTCGCATGTTCGTTCTCGCCCAAAAGCTCCATGCTCCTCGCACGACGCCGTGCTCCACGTCCGACGGTCTGGGTTCCTTGATGGGGTAGCGCATCGGCTGGTGCGACTCGCTTGTCTCTGTGTCCTGGGCTTGCAGAGCCAGCATACGAGTAACGTTTAAAGAAGGTGGTGAAGGAAGTATGCTTCGGTTGGTACTGTGTATCACCGGTCGAGTTGCGTGGGGAATGCATGGGCCGACTAGGTAAAGACGGAGACGTCATGTACGTGTCTTAGCTACAACGGACCAGGAAATGATGGACGCGTGAGTCCTATCGCGAGGACGAGGCCAGATGATGAAAACTGCCGCCACAGGACGCAGTCGCTCGAGGACTATTTCTGGCTTTCTAAATTAAGCCGATTATGGAAAGAAGTGGAGGACTGAACGGTGGACTGAAGCGTCGCTTTGTAGGTAAGTACAGAATGAATTGTTATTAAGGCAGCTATGTGTCTAACGTGTCTGCAGACAAGTAGATATCGACACGTCTAGGTCGAATCAAAGCGATGGTGTCTCCTGCGCATAAACTATCCGCAAGCGTCTGTTCAGGATCTTCGTGTCTCTTCGTCTGGCCTCGTGATGGTTTAACGTCAATTGTTTCTCACTTGAAGCTACATACAGAAATCAACATGAAAGCGTACAACTATCGTTTTTCCTATTTTGCTACAGAAGCTCCGTTTCACAAAGGAAGGACTTTGTGAATATCGACAAACCTCGTCTTTGATTGGACACATACATCCAATGAGAAAGAGGCATCCTCCCAGCACATTTTCCTGCCGGGAAAGCAATGGCAGGCATGGATCTTCCTTTCGAATCGCCATTCAAGCTTCTGAAGCCAAGTTCCGAACGCGATCATGGTGTGCAGTGCAGACGCTCCTTCCAACACGAACCCAGTGTTCGCCGAGATCGCTGTGAATGCCGATCAGAAGCAAGCTCTTCGACAAAAGTCAGACGATGTGAAGTCGGTCGGGTTCGATAAGACGCTGCCGAGCATCCAACCTGCTGAACGAACGCCTCCGTCTAGACGTAGTGACAGTGTCTGGTTACTAGCCTTTTGCTGTACTGGTATTATGATCTCCTTTTCGCTTAACGCGGTTGTATTGGAGAAAATTACCACGCACCGTGTCCTCGGTGAATTATCGCTCACTTGCGTCACATGTGTCTTCTACGCGCTTGCAGCCAAGGGATTGCACCTTGCTGCGAGGGAAAAGAAATCCGACATGCCCCAGAAATACGTGGCATTAGTCGGTATGCTAGCATTTGGATCTACGATCGCATCAATGGTTGCTCTTCGTTACGTGACGTTTATCACGCGTATCTTGGGCAAGTCATGCAAGAGTATCCCTGTTATGCTCATGGGAGTCTTTTTGGGAAAGAACTATCCGTTGAAAAAGTATCTTTCGGTCCTCGTGCTATCTGCCGGTGTCGCCGTCTTCCTAGTCGGCACGGCGCACGAGAAAGAAGAGCGTGAAGGCACGCCTGCACCCAAGCTCGATGGCGAAGAAGAGCACACGCCCAACCTCTTCTTCGGCATGTCTCTCCTCGTCCTCTCGCTCCTCTTCGACGGTGCGACTGGAGCGCTTGAAGACAAGTACTTGGAGCAGTACCACATTGGCGCCTTCGACCTCATGTACTACGTGAATATGTGGAAAGGTGTCTTCGCCTTGATCGGTATGATCGTCATGGGTGAAGTCCCGACCTTTGTGCGCTACGTCATTCCGTCACTGCCGGACCTGGCGCTCGTCAGTCTTACGGGAGCTCTGGGCCAAGGCTTCATCTTCTTTACCATCAGCAAGTTTGGTGCGTTGACCACGAGTATCGTGGGCACGTGTCGCAAGGTGCTGTCGATCGTGCTGTCCGTCATCCTCTTTGGCCATGTGCTGTCGATGGAGCAGACGGTCGGACTGACGCTTGCATTCTCCGGTATCGGTCTCAATTGGGTTCGCTTCAACTGCTTCCCGAAGAAACAGGAAGAGCCGAAGCTGTCGCAAGAGCAGCAGACGCAAAAGGTTGATGAGGTCAAGGAGCTGCTGCACGATGGTAACAGTGATACGACGACGGACTCGTCGGATGAAGAGTTGGAGGCAGGTGTCGCGAATCGAACGGAAGAGCCTGCCTCGAGTGAAGTGGAGAGAGGGTTGGAGCTGCTGAATGCGTGGCAGCAGCAGACGGACCCGAATGTGCGTGTGTAGATTCATTTTACCTTGGCGTAATAAAAGTTATTTAGAAAGGAACTTAAGTCGTATTGGTTTCAGCTAGTAGTTGATGCAGCTTGTGGATCTCCATGTCAGTGCTCAAGATGGTGTCTTTGGTTTCCTGCACTTCGTCTGTAATAAATTCCTGTGCCTTTTGCATCGTCTCCAAGATCTCTTGGTCCTTGTACACTGGTAGATGCTCCTGTAATGGGTACGGTGGTGCCTGCTTCTCTGGACCGGCCATCAGCTTCTTGTAGAAGTACTCTGTTGGCTCGTTGAACACGAGTTCGTCGTAAAATTCGCTAATGACCGGTTTCTTCGTGCTGGCGGGTTGATTGCCTGGAGGGTAGAGTACGAGTGCGTGGATAATATCGACAGGTTTCTCGATGGCGTCGTGAAAGTGGAGCTGAATGCGTGTTTCAAATTCACCCCACCCGAGCTCTGTGACTTCGTATGGAGGCTCCGTGAGCACTCGCACAGGGTTGGCAAAGCTCATGTGGAGCGTAATGACGACTTTCGAGAGCATGTAGGATAGATCTTCATTGTCTGCGCCACGGACGTAGATACTCCATCGATGGGTCTTAGTTTCCTCCGACTTGCGTCCTAGGTACGACGCAACGGAGCCGTAGACGATGGGCTTACTCACCACCACATTCTTCTGCCTCGCGTCCGACATGTTTTATGGCAGCTGCATACTGAAATGAAGTGAAGTGTTCGGAGATATGTGGATACTACTGCCTATTGCAATTTTGATGACCTTCCATTGCGTTAGAGCTACTCGTATTCATACAGGATGTAAAAGACGAGTAAAGGAAGGTATATACGCATTTTCGGTGGCAACGACCGAAGTAGAGCTTGATAAATGACAATTCAAAATATAGTCGGTGACGTTAGCATAATAGTAAATTCCCGCGTTTACATTTGAAAACGCACAAAAATGGACTTGGAAGAGGAGCGGATGGAGACCATGGAAATGCATGAACTGATCACAATTGTGCAAGATAGAGCATGTCGAGTACATTTTAAATGCATGCTCATTCACTCACATTGATTGCAAACTTATACGTTACAACTAGACTATTACAGAGCAGTCGATGCGTGATGCCAAGCAATTACGCGACCACTTTGACAAGACACAGCACAAGATGCGTGAAGTTAACAAAGAGAACCAGCTTAAAATGATGCGTACGGCAGTTTCGATTCACGAATGAACACCTACAGCATAAAGCTGACTAAAAGTACATACAGCCAAAACGTCGGAATTCAATGACATCCCAGAGACAGTCAAGACCAGTGCAGCGTACACTGTAAATGCAAAGGGTACGAAAGGTCTCTACAAGGGCAAAACCTTTATCTTTCGTCTAAGCTACGTAAGCAGAATATCTATATCTGTATGCATAATGTGCTAAAGGGCGAGTACTTCTAGGACTCTCAACGAGTATGCCCTGTTGGTCGGTCTGCCGGACGCAAGTATCGTTCGCCAAAGGGAATGAGCCTTCCAAAAGACATGGAAGTGTCTACGAACCATGGAGAGGTACCAGTATATCGTTATAGACGGTAGATAGTGCATTAACGTCGTACTAGTTCTCCATCGATGCCGATGGGTCCGTCTTCTACAAGGATGTTGGCAGTACGAATGGATCTGGTATCAACGGACTAACGCTCGAAGAAGACGAGAGCGTCCGGATCCACACCGATCAACAGACCAAGCTCAGTATCGGCGCATGTAACTTCCAACTAACATTCCAAGCGTGATCCGCCCTCGTATCTAAAGACAAAGCATCTTTTATTTCAACGTATTGGCCTTGTTCCATCACATCCTTTCGTATGCAAGTATCCATTAGGCGTCCTTGGGCGGCTGGTGGAGCTGGTCCTTAAAGTCCGAGATCATCTTATCGGAGGCATTCAGTCGCTCCTGGGCTTTTTCATCGCCGTTGAAAGCCAACTGACAGGTCGTCCAGCTGCTTCCGGCCGCAGATCCAGCACCAAGACCTGTCACCAAGCCTCGGGTACCGCGAGAACCTAGAGGAGTAGCTATTAGAACATGAACAAATCTTCCTCGGCAGAGGACGTACGAGCGAGGACGATGGACGTGAGGCCACCAGCGACGAGTCCGGCGGTGAAGTTTAGAGTAAAGTTTTCGAGGCACTTGTCCCACTTCTCCGAGATACGGTACTCGGACGGAATCTCCTCCTTGCTCACCGGCGCAGTCTCACTCATTTCCACGTGACTTGTGTTTTGTGTTCCTTGTTTGTGGCTGCCACAATCACTTGATTAAAGTATACTGTCGACGGATGGAGACACCAGTGCTACTAGGTATCGTCCATGAGGCTGCATCAGTGGATGATACGAGCCCATACGCTTGCAAAGTCGGAGGACAGCCTGTAGGCTTTCATGTGAATGTCTAGATTGTGGTCATTGTACTTATTAGCAGAGATATAGGCATGGTATGACTCGATGCCCAAGCTGTCCAAGCCATTGATATGCCCGAAGTGCAAAGAACCGTTGTATTTGGTTGCTCAGGTAGACTAGTAATGAATGAGGAGGTATCGCTAGGTGCTGAGTGCATTGCAGGTGTATGCACCGGCCGAGATGGACCGGACGTTGTATGTCTTTGGGTGTAATTCGATCGATTGCGTCGACACGAGTGGGAGGTAGGCTAGTCCATTTGCATACGATAGACCAATAAGACTAACAAGAGCAGTTGGCGAGTGATTCGAGACCAAGCAAAAGCAAAAGTAGAAGAGAAAGCAGTAGAGTCGTTGACAGCTCAAGTGAAGGGCTTGGAAGTAGGATGGGGTGATGGTGACGATAGCGACTGGAGTGATGAAGAGTCCAATTTAGCTTCAGATGACGTCGACTTGGAGCAATTGCTACAGCAACGGGATGCAGCAATGAATCATCGGACTAGTCCCAAAGCGAAAGACAATACTCTAAAGCAGAAAGCTCCAACGACTACAACTGTATCAAACGGCGACGCCTTTCCATCTCTACTACTCGACGTGACGGAAGAACCATATGAAGATCATACAAGAGCCAAGGACTTTGCATACGAAAAGTCATTGCTAGAGCAGTACATGGCTTCCGAAGAGGAAGAGAAGTCAGAAGACGTATCTCAGTTAAAAGAGCTACTTAAGAACCCGGCGCAGTCTTCCTCAAGTAAAGGCTCGAGCGAAGCATACGAGAAGACTCCTGCGCATCAGCGATACTTTATCAAATTCCAGAACCGAGTCAGTCGAAGTCCACTGCAGTGTCTCCGATATGACTACGGTGGTGAGCCATTATGGCCGACAGCACCTCCAGACAGCAAAATCTCACAATGTCAGTGTGGACGTAAGAAGGTGTTTGAGATGCAATTGACACCGACGTTACTATACTTTCTCCATGTGGATGAAGTGGCAAAAGCCAAGTCTGCAGAGTCGAAAGGAGGGATGGATTGGCTCGGTATCGTCGTATACTCTTGCCCAGAAAGCTGCGATCGATCGAAAGAAGAGAGTGTAATCGTACTTCCATCTAGCTAGAGCTAAGCTATATAGATTCTCTCTGTGCAACCTTTTGCTTGTGCAACATTCGTGTTACCGTCGATACAACGTATTCATTCGCGTCAATTGAGAACGAGAGGTATGCGTGTGTGGGGCTTAGCAGCGAGTAGGAGGCTTGCAATCGCTGCTTCTTCCCTCCAGCGTCCTCGAACGTTTGTGTCTAGATCGCAGGTATTGCAAATTTCATCGGATGAAAACCATTCGAGCGATGTCGAGAGTCATGTACGACCATCAGGCCAATTGGTGTGTGGCAATTGCAGCTCCGTTGTAAGTCAAACGAATGACCTGGTCTTCTTCAAACGGTATGTGCATTCTTAAAACCATAGTTGTGTACTATACTTAGTAGGATGCTAGGAAAAACGGAGTCCATCTATCCAGTATCTCTGGCGCACCACTCGAGCAATTGTATACAGGACCAGTGCTACAGAACGATTATGAAGACAATGCATTGAAGCTCAAGAAAGGATTACATTGTCTCCAATGCAACCAGCAAGTTGGGTCCTTGGGGGAGCTCTTTTCCGTCGAACGACTATTCTTTAGTGCGAAGAGAGTAGAAATCCATCTACCAGAGGATGCTAGTCCACTCATGTCCGTGTCTGGATACCCTTCATCTGTGCTTAACTTTAGTACGTGGAATGAACTGTTCCTTATGCAGGCATCTCAGCCAAGTCTACGAGAGACATTGGGCATTCTTGATATTCGAAACACGCACAAGTTCTCGCATTCGAATAAAGACTTGAACACGCAGATCCTCAAGGCTTCGAGTCGTCATGCTGTGCTCGAGATCGTCGACAAACATGCGCATGAGATGAATGCTGTTAATATTCAGACAGCACTCCATCGCGTCGGTCACTTTAGCTCGTACAAGTTCCAGAAAAAAGCATTCTCCGATTCGACGGCATGGCCACATTCGACTTCGACCATGTCAGAGGCACCGGAAGATGGACTGGCCGACTTCCCGCCGCTCGACTCGACAGCACAGACGGAACGAGATCAAATGCTCATGTGGAAACTCATTGACATGACTGAGAATCTCGTGAACTTTAACGTCATGACGCTACAGAATCTAAATGCGATCAATGCCATCGCAACTGCACTGCACACCTTGCGTGTGGGACAAATGTCGACGCTCAAACCATTGGCTGCCCAGACGTGCTACTTGGTCAATGGCAAGAGAGAAGCTTCGAACTTGAGTTCGAGCGCCATTGAATCCACTGTCAATCACATTATCTCGCTTACACCTAGAGCAGAGTACGAGAGTGATTGGATCCGTCATCTACTAGATACATGTGCTAGGTACGTGTTGCAGGAAGAACCGGTCAATGTAGTTGCTGTAACGTCTCTCGTGCAATCATTTATCATGGCGGAACACTTTGATCAAAATCTATTCACGCGTGCTTTCCAACTCGCGAATGACGGAGCAGTGGATGATATCAAGAGTTCAGAGTCGGTGAAGATGAAAGTTAAGAGTCAACTGTGGCAAGCACATATCGACTGTGAAGCCCATAAGCGTCCGTCGCACTTGCGTCTGTCGGAACGAATGGCGACGGAGTGTCAGGAAGAGATGAAGCTCTTTAATGTCAGGGCCAAGAGAGGATTGTCTTTCACACGACGACACTTGCTCACCAGCGCATTGGACAGAGTGTACGGTAGAAAGACATGGTACGAGATGCCGTATGTCGTCGAGGGCAGCTACAGTGTCATCGCTGCGCTTCCAAAGCATCGAATCGCGATTGAGCTGTATGGAGATGAATGCTACAAGGTCGAACGGGAGGACGCTGTGCATAGTGCAGAAAGTGCTCAAGACTCGGGAACGAAAGGGAAAGGCCGTGGCCGACAGGTTGAGCATGAACAAGGTGAGATGCTAGGGACGGTCGCTTTGCAGGCGAGGCAGATTGAGCAGCTCGGATGGGCGCTTATTCGAGTGCGCGTAGCCTCTTTGAAGGCGATTCCGAATATTCAAGGTAGAACAGAGTACATCAGCATGCTGATGGAAATGGCTCGCTTGTAGTAAGATGGATGAGAGCGAGGCGGTAGAGAACATGGGAAAATGTGGTCTATACTATACCCTTACTTGTCCTTCTTGCTCTTCTTGGACTTTTTCGACTTTTCATTCGACTCGGTCTTCTGTTTTTTGGATTTCTTCCGTGGAGAAGCGTCCTCTTCGTCGGAGACTTGACGCTTCTTGCTCTTCTTCTTTTTCTTGGTAGCTTGCTCTTCGTCTTCTACTTTTTTGCTCTTCTTACTATCCGTGTCGTCCTCCTCTACCTTTTTACTCTTCTTTGACTTTTTCTTCTTCGGAACCTCCACGTCCGTCACACTTGTCTCTACTACTATCTCCTTCGCTCCTTTTGATGTCTTCTTTGACTTCTTCTTCTTGTCTTTCTTTGCTTTTTTGTCCTTCTTGGGTTTCTCCTGCTCCTCGGACGTGTCCTCTGTTGGTTCCTCGAAGTGTTTATGCTCATAGCCGCTCTGACCTTCTCTTACAAACATCGAGTAAAGGCTATTGTCCGGTAGGCCATCCGTGCGTTTGCCATTACGCTTTGGAATTGCTGCAGCACCAAATCCGAGTCCGCCCTACTTGGTGACCATGCATAAGAGCGGGATAAGAAGGTCGATAGAATTGTAATACACACCTTTTTACCACCAGGTCGGAGCTTGGAAAGCATCTCGTGCATGTGGATTAGCTTTTCATCTTCCATGCTGCTTCACGTAAGTCGAAAGGGGCCGAAATACACTGCCAGTTGGACTCGAATGCCACTCTTGGCTTTGATGTCCAGCCAATAGGTTATGGTATCGTCTCAGAAGTGAGCACGATATAGTCAGATCTGAGTACCAAGGCAAGTGGCAAGCTTGGCAGACCACTTCCAGCATGAGTAAATTTGCTTGGAAACACGGATAAAAAAGAGCGCGCATTCGGTCCATGTACTACATCACTAGACGAATACACTTCATAAAAGCAGCAACAATATATAAAATAAAGTATAAGTCTATTGATGGTTACCTATACTTATATTAGGTTACCATAAGAGGTCTCCTTCCACAGATCGATATTTATCCGGCCACTGCCTCCACTGAAGGAGGTTAGCGGTCGAATCATTCGGTAACGAGCTCGTACT